>JAUBWS010060189.1:7687-22121 GCA_032270445.1 Darlingtonia californica | reverse complement strand
ATTCTTTTCTCAACTGCCATGCAAATTCCTGAGCTAAATATGAATTTTCACTCAATGTGACCTGCACAAACAAAGTTTAACCTAGTTATCCATGAAATTTTTTTTCTTTCTTGCAAACAACTCAAGGAGTAAAAATAGCATGGTGAAAACCCATGTTACAGTTCTTATCAAGAGAAAATTTGCATTTTTGCAACTTTATTTAAATGACCCTATTAAACCATGTTATCACTTTTTATATCTGCAATTATCAAATCCTACTACGATTATTTTCCCAGGATACATCACAGCCTAAAACATTTCGGTTGGGTTTTGGATGAGTCAATAGTGGTGGGTCTCCTATCTACATTAGTTTTCTTTTCTTGTTTGAGTTACACAAACGATCTTTGGGTTAGCATAATCGGAATCCAGACTGAAAAACTTCCTCGCTGCCCAAAATAAAACTTTTTGGAAGAAGTAGGGAGGCTGTAAACCCCCAGCATGCCTGTGTCAGCCTACCACCTTCTAGCTCATCAGAGGACTAACAAACTTGTTAAAACAACTAAAACGCAACACCACCACAGTCAATTAGAATTATTGTGATCAAATTATATACTTGCTAAGAAATAAATTATCAGTTAATCACTATCTTATATGGATATACGTCCAAGCTGTTTCTATCTAGTTCTCAGTTCCCTCGAATTTATCGAAAAAATTTGACGAGTGAAAAGCTGATTCAGTCTTTGAATCAACCAACCTGATTCGCTGACATCATTGAAATGTCATTTTTTATATAAAATTTTGACAAAAGAAACTCATAATGAGTAAGAAATGAATTTCATACTTCGTTTAGCAACCTACACCTGCTTTTTCAATGGTTTGACTGTGCTTTTGGAAATGACAGTATGATACCAAGACTATCCAGAAGTATTTTTCGAGAGTATTTAATAGGGTAATCTTATACATCACAAGATGAAACTGACCACATTTCAAAACAAGCAAACTTACATGTTCTTGATAAATTATCGAAACGACTTCCTTCCATTACAACCAGTTTGAAGAAGGCAACAGCTGATCCAAATTCTGTGTATAAGACAGTAGCCATCACATCCGTTCCTCAAAAGAGATTCTCCAAAACAGAGATTTGTTTATGTTTTCTCTCGTTTCAAAATAACCTGGCTATGTTTTCTTAGCTTTTCCCTTCTCATTCATTTCACAAAAACTTCAAAACAACATTAAAAGTTTACTCGCCACCAAATTTTGAAATGATGACAATAGTAACTCGGTGTCACAAGGCAATTCATTACTATATTTGTGCAATTTTGCTTGAACAGCAAGACAATCGCTATTGTTATCAAAATCCCCAAATATATTAGGAAAATTGACCTACAACTCCAGGGCCTTCTTCTCTATGACGCCATCCAAATATCAAAAGTCGTAAAGGGCCCTGGAAACGAGGAAAAAGTTTGGTTAGGCAAGGGATGGCTTAATTTCCTATGAATTTCGTGATTTGTGATTTGTATATTTAAAAGTCTTCATTGGAATGACTGGAATACTGGAAGTACACACAAGTCAAGAGAAGAAATAAAAGGTCATTAAAATATCATTCTTTCTTTGCATCGAAATAACGCAAAATAGCATTCTAATGTCTGTAAGGATATACTTCTAGATATCCACTACTGGTCTTAATTCCTGGTTATTCTTAGCGGTAATGACCACCGTGGTTCAAAGGTTACGGAAGAAATGTGCAATTAAATTATAAAAAGCGCCTAGTCAAACAACATAAAAGCTGGCACCGCTTTATTTTCTACCAATTTAGGGTATCATTAAACAATTTTATTGCGGTGTTACCATGGACTTAATTAGTTGACCAGGACTGAAGTTTTAAGCTATGCGTCAATTGTCTATTACTTGGAAGTTTGAGATACAAAAGGTTAAGCCAGTGATTGTAATTAAATCACTCGAAGCAAAGAGATAGATAGAAAAATAGCAAATATTCGTGGTCCTACTCCTCAGTTTTTTTCGATGACTCTCTCTCTCAAATAATGATTTGAGTTCATTAACCCTATTCATCAAGGGAAGGAAGGGGGTGAGGCCTGCCTTATTTTTCACTGAACAAAATTTAGTTGTACAAATTTGGTGAAAGTTTCTGGTCAATCGAGCCACTCATTCAGGAATTATGGGTATCTTCAATCACGAAGGTACTTGTTGTTCAATCTCCGTATGCTAAATTTTGGGAAACTTGTTTTAGTCATAACTTATAATCCAGAATGTGTTTTTGTAATGATACTTCGCGAGAATGTGTTACGAAGAACCAATCACAATGCTTCACTTCACATTATAAACCAATCAGCGTGCACTAATGAGTAACATTTGAGATATATTGTTTTCGTTTCTCATTATGCTATCACCAATCAATGTGAAGTATTTAATAAACAAAGATGTTCTGTTTATAGTTACCAATCTTCCAACGTAATCGCTTCAGAACTTGTGCCGGTAGACCCAGTGTAGAGAAAAAAAGCTTGGAGCTGGTCTACCGGGTAGACTACTGTTTTTAAGTCCGGTTTCGTTTTTCAAATCACTTTTGTCTTGACAATAATTGTATCCTTATAATTAACTATACTTTCTATGAATTTGATTGATAGTCAGTTGTCATGTCTATATTTGATTTGAAACAAGGCCTGACTTGCTAAAAACCGGGAAAGGTGTATTCGACTGTTGCTCAACCAATATGTAATAATATTTTTTAACGAAATTTCAAACGACTCTTCAGAATATTTGAATTTGAAAAAATAGCACCAATATTTGATTCATCCGTGTGAAAAAAAAATTAACCAAAGGTCAAACAAATTACCGGCTTCCGGAACTACTGTACTCAGTAAACACTCGGCACGAAAACACTCGATACCGAAAAATCTGCGGTTTTAAAAATTTCCATTTTCGTTACTGGTTTCAATTATGTATACCACAACGAAAACGATTTTATCCTTTGTCGTGTCAACAAACTATAGAAATACTGCAAATCAAAAAATACTAAAACATTTATTTGAGAAAATAGTGTCAATATTCCTTGTACAGAGTCCACTTTTAGAAACTCTGTTGATTCAATTTGAACATTTATTCCATCCCTCTTTATCTTAAATTTTTTTCCCAGATGGCTTAAATGTCATCGTGTAACTTGATTTATACTGGTTATTTCATAAATTAAACAGATCAAGCTCCAAACAAAATCTACAGCGGACACGGTAGACATTTTTATACTTTACTCATCATATAAAAGATGAAAAATCTATGGTATTCACTGCTCGAAAGAATGGACGTCACTAACTACTCAAATAATCGTATGAGATAATATTACAAAGCCTTGCATACTTAATATGTGGCTTGAAAACATCATCATCAAAGCGGATGGATTCCAATTATTAATGCACCTTTTTCATTTCGCAGTAATTGCATGTGCTGACTTGATAAATTGTTTTTGGTATGTAAATCCCTGTCATAATTGGAGACTATCATGAGACCAAGGATTATATAGAATCTGATTGAATAATAAACATTTTTTCAAACAGTGGGATATGAATAATTCCATGATAAAAACTTAATCATAGTGGTAAATTTAATAGGAATATAAATAACAAAGAGATGCAAAACAGAAAACAACTTCACACCATTTTCATTTAGCAAATTACATTAAATTTTTGAATGATAAATATTCTATTACATGATAAATCTTAGCACAGCTTTTAAAAAAGAACAGAAGAATACTTCCAAGACATGCATCCCGCCAATGTTCGTTTTGAATTAATTTTTTTTCTCTCTCTCTCTCTCTCTCTCTTTTCTGACATTCGAAATTATAGATATTCGAGCTATTTGCATCACAAAGTGTTTTTATATTTTGTTCAAACTAGCTTTTATTCTTTATATGTTAACAAAGCATTTCTTGACATGGCTTACTGGAGTAACATTATTTTAGGCATATTATAAATCGGTTACCACACGTTATCATGCGTTAGCGATGCTCTATACTTATCCTATTGCGAAAATTGGGAGAAATAGATAGTATTGGCATTTTAAAAATTCAACCTTATTTTCTAGTCAATGGAAAAACTTATCATGCAAGGTTAAAGGATTTGGACGTGACTGACGTCGACTTTCAACCGTAAATAAACTTGCATGCAAGCTTAAGTGGGAATAAATCTCAATAACCATTTAGAATATTTATCGTTTCGTGAAATCTTTTGACAAAATTTTGCCAACGAATTTAGCAATTGGCAGATCTATGACGTCATCAAAACTTCAAATTTGAAAATCCCGGGATTTATATGTGCTATGAAAATGATTGACCCATCGATCAAACCGTCGTAAATGTAAAAAGTTCAGGAGTTTGACGTCGTGAAATGATAGATTTAAATCTACTTCAGTTCGCGCGTATCGCAAATATCTTGCACTAACAAAAGACGAACTTATGAAATAACGTTTTTGTTTTGATAATGACTTGATGTCAAATTTAATTTATATAATACATAATACAGTTGAACAATGTTAGATTTAAAAATTTCTTGGCCTACCAAACAAACTCTAATAGACCTGTGTGAGAACGAAAAAAATGATGAGACATGAAAATATTGTATTTTCTACTACTTTTCCGAACATTTTCGTCATCGCTTTATTGTTTCCATGGTGATAGACATGATTGGTTGACCACACTCCAGACTACCACGCTAAACGTGACTCAGACACTTCCGCTTAGATATAAATAAGTTCTAAACAAGTCCGAAAAATCATAAATAACACGTGGGAAGGGATGAATTTCAATTGAAGTGACGTGGAACTTCTTCGTTGCTTCACTCATCAACCTACTCAAAACTTCAATAGGTGATTTCTAATCGTAGGTAAAACTACTTGCCAAACTTGACCCCCCTGAACGATAATTGAACGATGTGTTCAATTTAATGACTTCATTAAATTTTTATGATGTGGGACCAACGGCACATTGTATTGCGCAGTTTAATGAGTCAGATCCTTCACTTATGTAACTTTCCAATTACCATGAAGCTAATTTAATGATCAATTGGGGATTGAACCCATGACCTCTCAATTACTCTCAATTCAAACGACTACGCTATCAATCTGATTAATTCCATTAATCCCTAGTATATAAAGGAACCGCCCTGCTCAGTTGGACCTTTGATGCAACAAACTTTACTATTGTCAAATCAAGGACATTCCAAAGTGAGCCGGACTAAATATGAATTATTTCGCTTTGTTCTGTGTCTGTCGTGGTAATGATACACTTGTTTGCACGTAATTCGCACTTACTATTAGCAAAACTCCAAAATTAACGTAAAAGCTAAATTGTACTCCCATATTTTGTTTTATCAGTATTACTAAAGTGTTATTAAGGTAGTACAGAACTAATCAATTGAATCACGTATATTTTTGTCCATAACAGTATAAATGGCATAGATTTATAGCAAGGGAAAGTGATCTAGCACATTCACGGCCCTTTCACCACCGTCTATGCGGCTGCTAAGAGAAAACAGCCCTGGAATTGAGGGTGCCTTAATTTTGAAACACGTAATTTAAAATGGAGACATTTTTTCCCACTCAAATTGATTACTTGCTGTTCTAAAAAGTTTAAATTTCCATTCTTTCTAATGAATGTTGGTTACATTTCATTATTAGATATGGTTTTGAGTTTCAAATGTCAATGTGCGAAAAGTTGACATCTAAATGATTATTCACGAACCACTAGTTTTTCAAATACAGCGAAATTTAAAAATGCCATTCGTGAAATGAAAACCTTTAGATAGAAGATGCAAATTGCAAAATTTCATATCTATTGACTTATTCCTTCGAAAGATATCGCTTTTCAAAATCGTCATTTTCGAGAAAAAGCCATTTCAAATTATGCAGTATTAAAGATTCCAATAACAGCGAAAATAACTGCCAAATGGGCCGAGTAAAATCGAGAAAAAGTCTTCGTATGAAAAATACAAACCCCTGGATACATTTTTCAAATCAATTTAAGTTTGAATCAAACGAATAAGGCTTAAGGTACCGATCGCAAACCTTTCTATTGCTTGTGGTATAGGCATGTTTTGTGAAGCAACCTTAATAACATTGTGATTTAAAAAGAATAACACGTAGCTTTGTTTTTATGTACAAAAGGGAATTTCCCAAATTCAATTGTTTAATGGTTCTATGCCAACTTAATCACCTAAGTTTCTAGCATTCCCAAACGTGATGATATAACAATGAAAACTACAGTGTGTATCAAAATGAAGGATACCAGTTGATATTAGCTGATTTTACTCTTCAAAAATAAAAGAAAACCAAAAAAGACAATTATCAAAAGAAAGTGCTTTTTAAAGAGCTTTCAAACAATATAATTTATTGTGTGGAAACGGAAGTTGATGAAGAAATATCGGGAAAAGAGAATTTGAAAATAATGGTAACTGTCGCTGATTAGTATTTGCCGTTGCTGTATTACGATAGATATCGAAAATGCCATTAAATTGAAACAATGAGTTAATTGCTTTGTGCTTAGTCCAGCTCGCTTTAGAATGTCCTTGATCAAATTAAGGCACAGCCTCATAGAAAAACCTCCAACTTAGTGATAATTGCAAATTTGAATACATTGGCGACAAGAGTTTGTGCATGGGAGCCATCCTTTTTATAAATTAACCGTCATCAAAAATAGTCATGACAAAAGCACATATGAAACCATAAAGTGCAATTAATGACAAATCCTGAACTAATGTAACTTTCCTTGTATCGCAAAGGATATCGAACGATCGAGTGGGAATTGAACCTCTCGGTTGACGGGCGATTGTTTTACCAATTCTGCTATCACTGCCAGTTTGTGTCATTACACAAATAATACTATTTACTTTGTCCAACGTACCAAGGACGTGTGTCACGTAAATAAAGCAGAAGCATGTACCCAATAAAACCCTGGTTTCAGTGTATACAATGTCATCATCCATGTTCATGGAATAAAGTACATATCAAATTATGTTGTGAAAAAAATCCTGAAACTGTTAATTATTTTCAAAAGTAACGGATCGAACGGAGATTGATCCAGTGGCCTCCTGCTTGACAGGCGATTGTTTTACCGACGGCAGCAGCTATCTGATATAACTGACGCATATGGTATTAGACGATGAAAGAAACACCAGTTATGCTAATTGAAAAGCAACAATATTGCAGCTGTTGATCCATTGCATTTTTATAGTTTTCAGCAAGTGTGAAAAACAATGCTCTTATTAAAGAATACAAAGATTTAAACTGAAACGGAAGCAGGTTTTTTATCTGAGCATATAGTTTTTTGAATTATAAAATTTTGAAAAAATCCCCCTTAATGTGATTCTAGCTTTATTCGGTTCCAGGACGAGATATCGACAGTTAGTTCCCAGACCGAAAATTTAAACCGAAACTTGGTAAAAGAAAAACTGACCGTTTCGAAGAAAGAATTGACGTTTTGATTTCATCTCTTAATTTACATAATTTATAAACACTATTTACATTTTACATTGCCAAAGTATCTGATATATCCTAAATACTATATATATAAAGACTAGACCTGAAACCTTAGATAAAGACTGGACCTAAAGACTCTGTTTTCAAATTCAACCTACACTCAATTCAAAACATACAAAACGTTAAAAATACACTTTCAAGACGTTATAGCGTGCAGTATTTATCGAATGTTTTAAATTGAATTTAGGAGATTTTGAGTTTAGCCTTGAATTCGAAAAAAGGAAAACATTAATTCAAAGAGCATATTATCTAATCATTTGCAAAGTTAACGCGAATTTTAAGGTGGAAAGGTTGTAGTTACAACATTCTTGAATATATTTTGAAGAACACTTTAAAATTACGCTTTGCCTAAGTAAGTTCAAAGGAGAACAACTGAAGACTTGAACTAAAAAAACATTTTAAAGAATAAGAAATACTTTTAACAATACATTATCTAATTCACTAATACATATTCAAAACTATATCTTGATTTTTTGTAAATAATAGAAATACATTTTAAATACTTGTCATATAAATAAATAGAAAAATAATATAGTAACAATATCATTATTAGTTTAACTATGAAAAATTATCATGCAAAAATGAGAGTTCACAATGTACCAAAGGGCTAATGTTTCATTCCGGATCTAATGTGGATGTTTTGCAAAAAGGGTCGGATGGATTGAGTCTACATTATACCAAATCAATAAATTATTCCAAATAGTAATGTCAGGATAAGCATTTACAAAGCGTGGCATGGATGAATTCCTGATTTCTATGGCAGATTATCAAACCGATTCCGACATGTATGGAAAAGTGTATTATATGTTGTCAAAAACGTCATTTCTACAGTAATACACTCTTCCAATCAAATGGAAGAAATAATGAATTTTTTAGTTCTAGCCTTACATTTGGAAATACAATAGACCTTCCGAGAGATTCGGAAAGTTTTGAATTCCTAAGTAATCATCATTTGAAATTTTTGTGATAAATTTGATAGCGAAAATATCCTGAAAATCTCTAAACTATTATACCATAAATAGAACAGGAGTTATTGCATTCTCTGATAAATTTTCAGTTACCATACTCTACCTCATTTTCATGAAAACACATTTTTATACCAAAGAATAGCGAGGTTAAGCAAATCAAAATCTACGAAGTACCGGCAGCCGAATATAGACACTGATCGATTATGCTGCTAAAAGTTTTTTACCATGCTAATTTTCAGTGCAATTGGATTGTGCAGCAAAATTTTGGAAAGGTCTGATCTGTTCATTTGCAACATCGCAGTATAAATATATATTTACAATGAATAAGGAAAGATATTTAAATAATTGATGGTCCTTCTAAAGATATCAGCATACCAGTGGTACTCGTCTGTCTTCATTAAGCCTGAACTTTTACTAAGATATGGATAGATTGCCCTCCATAGGGAAAATACAGAATGTGATATACTGTGAGAAGGAAATAATGCATAACACGAAGTATAAATGTCATCAACAACGATAGTGCCTTCTGTGGTAAGAGGAGCGTATGCTCCTTCTCCACTGACACGTTGTATGTTCTTTACACGAACAATATTAAATCTGTTCTTATGTGCATCGTATACTTTGACACTCTGATTGACTTTAAGATCCTTAGTGAAGATAAATTCTGACTTTTTGACTGTATATATTAAATGGTAGCTGCTTAAAACGAGAGCTTTGTCTTTATCGGTGACAACCTTTATATAATCATCGACGAGTAAGGTTGGATTTTTGTGTAACATCATGATGACTTCGCTGTATGTAGGTTGACCATTAGAATCGATAGTCAATACTTTGTCACCAATTTGAACATTTTTTATTTTAATGGATTTTCCAGCTTGATTCCTCACGAAACTAGTTGAACTGAAACAACGGCTGTTTTGAGCTGTAGAATGGGCTAAAAGATGAAATTGAGTTTTAGCTTTTTTGAATATGCTGTGAATTCGTAGCAACTTTTAATCGAAAATGTGTTAAAAGTCGTAGGATATTTTTTCTAAACTTGGGAAAATTACTTTTGAAAATTAATAAAAACAGCTTTTGAAGTAATTATTCTATCTATAGCAAAATAGATAACAATATTCAAATAGTAATTAAATGTACATCTTGATTGTTCAGATTTGATTAGATAAAATGAGTTGGTATTTAAACAATGAGAAGCGAAACTTGATAAAAGTGGCTTCAGGCAAAGGCTGAAAAGCATTTCATTTTGTCGCCACTATTAATTTTCAAAGGAGGAAGTTGTCAGAGCACGATATTCTAGATACGAAAAAATTGATTGGGAAGAGCATTGTTATATGCGCCTATGCAAAATTGTCGTAACAAATACCAGACAATAAGTAAGGAGCAGTTCTACAGTGCCGCCTTAATTGCACTGAAAATACCAATTTCTTTAAGGAAATAAGCATAAGCATCAAGATTACACACACGCTATCATGTGATCAATTGACAACTGAGAATAGTTGTAAACAAGTCGTCTGAAAAACACCTTCAAGACTTTGCCTAAAGGCTTTTAATGACTTAAAGGTGTCTGTCAGATGCTCTGAAGTTATTGGGAAAGAAGAAAAAATGAAAACTCACGAGATGTATCGCATGATACATGCAAATGGTTCTTTTCAATCTTTACAAATGTAAACTTTGCATTGTAGTAAGCCAAAGCAGCTAGGGATCGCAAAGTATGTTTTGGCACTACATCACCAAGTCTTGTAAACGGATTCTTGTCCTTGTTGGTCGGTGAATTTGTCAAGCTGATATCAAAAGCACGGCCTGAATAATGTAACGATCGTTTACCATGCTTAAAATGAGCACTTTCACTATGAGATACAAATCCCTCCAATACATACAACTTGTACTTGTCGCTCCAATAGGATTTTACAACAGTTGCCAACTTAATCAAAGAATCACTACATGTCTGTAAATAAAATGACATTTTACGATAATGATAGAATTTCAACTATGCACAAATTGTTTTTTTCTTAATCGGCTTTGGTTTTGGATTTAGTAATTTTCTATTCTACTCCTCGTGACTAGACTTGAAGAATTGTCTAGCAAGAAGTTTTTGGCATAGCTGAGGATAAACTATATCTCTCTTTCATTGAAACTGCGCTGCATTAGAGGATTGAAAAGGTGCAGAAAGTTTTGAAAATGCAACGTAGTCCGACTAGTTTAACCTCCATAAATACTTGCGATATATGAATGAATGAAAGATGTGATTATTTACCCAAGATAGCCTCTTCAGTTCTTCATGTACTATAACCAATGAGTGTCCTACCTTCCTCGAAACACCTCAGAGCACTATGCAGAATTAACCGTTATTGGCACATTTCACTACCAAAAGATTTGCCAAGGGACTCAGGCTCGGATTTCCGATTTACAAATCGAGCGCTTTAACCACTAGCCCCTGGCTTCAAAATAACACTCACTATACCTTGATTGATTTTCTTGCATCAGCATTGTACGTCTTATCTTGGAAAATAATATCTGTCTCTAACATCTGAGAGAGACTGGGATCATCCCTATCCAGAGCACCAGTAAATGGTCCACTGGCAGCTGAAGAATGTTCGGGAATATTAGGTATTCGATCGCCCTTGATATGATGCTCCCTCCAACGATTTCTTCTAGACCCTCCACCAGGACCACACGCCAGACTGAAGCAAAATAAACATGCATAAATTGCCAGCGCCGTCGTACTTATTATATCATAAACCAAACGCATCATCGCTTAATATAGTAATTAAACCTGAAAGAACAAACCAATTCGATGGAGTAAACAAAAGTCCTAGAATCACATAATGTCAACATGCAATACTATGTAATTGTTAAACCAGATACAGTTTTAGCTAGTCATGTGCTATTCCATGTTTTCATCTTTATGAATTGCTTCTTTCACTTCCAGAAAAACATCATACTGAACTAATTAGAATAAAAGGTGCCAAATATCTCAATGTACTAGTTTTCATTTTGGAACTGGCATATGAATTATCATAGAAAATTCAAAAACTTGTAAAAGTTAAGTACAACTTGTTTTGGCGAGTGGTACATTAGATTTTCAAACTGGCAAATTGTCTTGACCAAGTATCTTATCTAGCGACAAAATTATCTGCAAAAAGTGCAAGCAACAACTATTTCTCTATAAATGAACTGAAAAGGTTGTGACACATTGTTTTGTGACATAACGCAGACCTAATTATACCCATTAATTGTTATGTCTTTTCTATTGGCCATATTTTATGGAACAATCAACCAAAAACAATAAGGAACTAGGATTGACATTTTATTCGCACAAGTTATTAAAGTCATCATTAATTTCATTGTTGAAAAACTAAAGAGGTCTTTTTTATTGCCTCCTTTGATGGTGTTGTTGAGTTATTTTAAACTGATGTTTTCATCTCTTAGTAACTTCTATTGTTCAAAACAAAGCATACTACTATTGACGTGATTTTGTGTTTTAAAAACTCAAACACGTCCACTTTGCCTTTTAATGAATTCTCTTTCTCGATGTATTTTAAGTTAACCTTGTATTTGACATTTTTCATTCAAAAGCAAAGCATTCATCTGAAATTGATTTTCCATTCAAGGTTTGATGTACCTACATGTAATTTAAAACCTTGGCTGCGAATTATGTTACTTTGAACGTTATTAAACTTGAAATAGCATCACACCTAGCATCACTAATTTCAAATTAAGCGGTACTGTTCGAAAAAGTTTGAACTATGACTTTTTGACACGAAAGCGTGGCATTTTGGTCGCAATGTTTAAAATCATGATTACAATGTTGTCGTGAAGTTTTTTTTTTTATTTTCATTGAATTCAAGTAGACTCTGCAGGCGTACGTGTTTCAACATCGATATTATAACGTTTGTCAGAGGTTGCGAGCTCACATAAAGATATAGCGTTTGGACACCATCTTCTGCAGCTTAGGTAAAAGCATGATGGATTCTAAAAAATGTTGTTAAATTTGGTATTGTTTAGTTACAAACAATTTGTTTATACGGTCCATCCCCTATGCTCTATAGCTATAGACTAATATCTTTTTTCTAATGTTGTTGGTTACTGTATTGTGACTTAGGCATTCTAAGCCATTACAATCTTCTAGCAATTAGCATTTCTTATTTGAAGAATGCACAGGAAATAAATAAAAATAATGATAAATAAACAACAAAAATCGCCCCACATGAGCAGACATTGCAGAAACTGTGACTAAGCATTATTAGTTGCTTAGTAGCCATGATTCGACTTAAGCAATGCAATAGAAAACTTTCATTACAGCAAATGAGATTTAGGTTACTTGCAGCGTTGGAATTCGATAAAATAACATAGTGATTAACGAAGAAATCAATTTCGCTAAGGACTGAACCACAAAGTCGTTGGAAGCACCGATTTTAAACAGCCAAATGATGTGTAATTGTTTTTAACTATGCCCAGATCATTAGTCTTGATTAAATAACGTTATCTGAAGAAATTTCATTTAGATATCAATCTCACAATGTCAAATAATTTTACTCCTCGTGTAAATGGACACCCACGAAGGTCATGTTTTCTATTGTTTCCTAAACATTTCAGCATCGAATCCAGATTGAACGACCTTAAAACATTTTTATATAAATTGTCACTACACACAAACTTAAAAAGTTATTGTTAAGAATAAAGATTAAAAAAAGTATGTACAATAAATACTGACTTCGAATTTATGCAAGACGCATCAAATCTGTTTTTTATGAATGAACAACTACGATGATAAAACCAACTACTAGTATATTTTACAATCCCATTTAGTCTAAACACGGCTTTTTTTTTTCTTTTACAACCTTATGCAGATTTATGAATGGCATGAATGAGGCCTTTTCATACCGTTTGGGGGTGTGTTATAGTATTTGTATACAAATGACTCCCTAAAGATGGATAAACAGATTAGATAGAAGAAAAACTCATAGAGATTGAATTCTACTAACTTATTTCTGTGAGTATGTGCCTCGGAAAGAGCATACTCTTATTTTAATTAGATAAAGCCGCACCCGAATCGTTTTGCTATATTGATCCTTTTACACGTGTCTAATTTTGATACTGATAGTAATGATGAAATACAACTCTCACAGACTTCCGAACTCTTTCTGATTACCCAAAAGCACTAAGCTCTTTTTACAATGAATTGTGCGGAAAAATCTACGCATTGCTTTGGAAAACTTTCAACCATACGTGAAGAAGGATTTTTATTAATCTATTTCTGTGCATTTCGAAAGAAACTAGAAGTCTTAGTGGCAAATAAGGTTCAGCATTTGATTTTACTTTAAGGCCAGCCCGAATGAACTATACACAAAATTACTAAATTACATAAACTTAAGGAAAAATTTTGAAAATAGAAGGCTAAAATGGTTCAAAGGATATTTTCTTCGAGTTACAAAACTTAATGGGCAAGCTTGGTCATTGCAATCCAATCCATTCATTCAAGATTTCTTTACAGAAATGAACACAAACAACCAGTAACCAACTAACTAATCCACACACGTGCTCTATGTTAGCCACTATCTTTTATTTTATCAATGTCTAGATCTACAGGTAGGCAGTAGATAGAATTAAATTGTTAGCAAGCAAAATACTGACAGAATTACTGTGCAGACAGATAATAGTATTTGAAAAGTCAGCATCAGGAAAGCTTTTAAGATGATCAATGAATGCGATACTGTTGATGAGCTAATCTATGGAGTGTTTTCGCCAGTGCTTACCAATTTTGTTCAAAGGCATGTTACATATGGCAGGTGGAATCAGAAGTTGCATAACCATATTGACTTCTTTGATACCTTATCGGCCTAAAAGTAGTCGGCCTAAATTTTCGTCGGTCTGGATTATGCGTCGGTTCAAAATGACAAAATCTCAATTTCTGATTTCTGATTTCGAGGGACCACTTTTTTTTGGCC
>JAUBWS010060178.1:0-15728 GCA_032270445.1 Darlingtonia californica | reverse complement strand
GCAGACCAGAAAATGTTGTTTGTTGTGGCTGTTCAAAGTGACCCCACCGAATTCAAAGTCGCCCCCATCTACGGTATTGGGTGTACATTACTAGATATTCATTACTTGTAAAGTGTTTCAAAATCTTAAGCAAACAAATAAATCTAATCCAATGTAATCTTAGTTAGTCTAGTTGGGGGTCCCAACGGCTGTTTCTTTCGTGGTCCTCTACCTCGTGTATTCAGAATCAGAGCCAAAGCGAAAAAGCCGTTGGATGACAAGCATCAACTCAATCATTTTAGTATAATTTACAAATGTCACGTGATGCTTTGTTACATGCAATATTGGTTACAATAAAAGAACATTGGTTCATAAATGAAACTTTGTAATAGTTTTTTTAATATTTGCATAGGTACTGTACGTATGGGAGTACAAAGTGCATAATGCATAATACATGCATAAAAGAGAATGATCTCGCCAAATACACATGCCATGGACTTCAAATTTAGACAAGGACTCTGCAATACCAGTGTGAGCCCAGCTAGAAAAATTTCAGTTCTGCCACTTGTCTGGTTGGTATTTATTTGAAATTTTGGTGATAATTAGGTATATATCATAAAAACAAACAAAACTTAAAGATGTCACATGACCAATGTGTATTTTAAAGACCAGAAACAGTTTTTTTATACTTCTGTTCTGTAAAATACACATTGGTCGCATAAAATTATTTTGTTGCATTTCATCTTACCCACCACCAAAATATAAGTCAAAACAAATGATGAATGCAAAGTTATAACAGATTTTAGGTATTGTTCTGTAAAATACCATCTAAAACAGGTGGCAGTATTGAAATTTTCAGAACAGACATATATACAATGATATCACAGAGTGCTGGACAAAATTTGAAGTCCATTTAGCTTATGTAGTTGCAAAGATATTTAATTTATTATGCATATTATGCATTCTTTTATCCCACAAAATGTTGAAGGAAAACAACTTTGATTGTTTAGCTGCACATTGGGTCTCATTTATTTTATGTTTAACATAGTTAAAGTATTGGCAATTTGGTCTGGGATAACAAGTCTTCCTTTTCGTTTTCTTCCAATGATATTGAGTTAATTTCCAGGTCCTAAAGAAAGGTAAGGAAAATAACATTTGATATCCAAACTATTAAAGTACAGCATTTCTGCAGTCAGCAATTTTTGCATTCCCATACTCACCCGTACTGCGACAGGTGTGAACGTACAGGCTTATCTGTCAATTCTATTTCAGGAAAACTTATGGGCGGTAATGTGCAGTGACTTATAGAGTTGGGGAGAGCATTTGTAAGATTCTTACTGTGGTTAATTTTCATTTCACTTTCGTTCCTTAGAATGCTTATCACATCTTTATTGTCTTTTATTAAGTGAACAAATCAAATCAAATTAAAGCTTGCAAAACCTCTATTAAGGCGGGACTTATAACCTGTTATCTTCCTTCATTGTTTTTATAATGATTAATGGACAGGATTTACAACTGTAAAAAGAAGAAGAAAGACTTTACATTTGGGGATTTTCGAATCTTTCTTATTGATTCGTAACAAAATATGAGGTTTGAAGACGCCCGTATATTTATGGGAGGTTACAGGTGTTGAGACCTTTCTAACATACGTGATCCTTTTCAGACTGCTGAAAGCAAGGTTTTGAAAAGTAATTATTTTGGCTGTTTTTAATATATTTGCTTTACAATGTATAGATGCTGAATTACAGCCTATTTATTTTCTTACTGGGCTCTGCCCCCAAGACCCCCGTTGGGGGAGAGGCGCTCTAACCCCCCTCCCCAAAAAAAAACCTCAGCTCCGTTGTAGCTCTCTACGCTTGCTTTTCTGTGCAGATTATATTTAATCCTGGGATCATGTTTGAACAAAACACCTGTACGTTTAGGCGCTTTTTTGACGAAAATTTGTGCACCTTATTTTGATGAGGTTTTTGCAGGTTGGTTTTAACTGTCAGTTCTAGTTTGGGAAAGCGCCCATATGTGCCTGTAAAATTATAGGCCTCCAAGCGGTCCTTATTTTCCTTTAAATGAAAATTTGATAATAAAAATCCTATAAGTTTTATCAAAATTGTCATACTTTTCCTATTTTCTGCTATTATTTTCGATCAGGGTTGTTTTTGACCATATACAGTATATACTGAAACAAGGCAAAAAATACTATATCACCCTAGTCCAGAGTATGTTTTTAGCCAATATAGAGTATTGGAATGTTAAAAAAATCTCCCTGGCCCCAAAGGGCCCCAACCATTTTAAAAATTTGAGTTCTGCCACCTGTCTAGTTGGTATTTTGCAGAACAAGAACTTAATTTTAAAAAAACTTTGCACAGCAGTCGTTTTGACTTGAATTTTAGATGTTATAAAAAGTAACGAAACATATCATATCACATGACCAACATGTATTTTACAGACTTGTACATAATAATTTCATGTATCTACTAATTTTCAAAATTTTAAGGCAAAATGACTAGTATGCTAACAGCTACAGAAACATTAAGGTTTTGTTCTGTAAAATACCAACCAGAAAGGCGGCATAACTAAAATTTTCAAAATCAACTGACACTGATGTAACAAGGTGTTGGTCAAAATTTGAAGAAATATTTGCATTTTTATGCAGTCAGTATGCAATAATTATGCGGTAAGCAATATGCAGTACGCAATAATGCAGTATGCAATATGCAGTATGCATTTTGTACCTGCCCGAATTCACTGTGTTGTGTACATATGAAAAAATTTGACCATTGACTTCTCTCAGAAGAGCCAAAAAAGTATTTTTCAAGAGTCATCAGTTGCTATGATATGACTTGTTTAACAAGGTTGTAATGACCAGTTATTAACTATCGAGTCATTGAGACTTAATGGCATTTTTAAAATGTGACATAAAATGAAGTTTTGGACTGAACTGATTGGTTTGGCCTTCTCCCTACGCCACGCTTAACGATCAAATTCTATTAACAAATTCGAAAATAGAATGAGGACAGCCCCTAATGTTAAACATGGTTGAAAAAATTTGGTTTTTCTCAAGTGCCCACTTAAGATTTTAAGTTAGATTATTGTAAGTGGAGGTGTTGATTGATCATAAAAATAGCAAGTAATAAAAAGTTAAAATCTCTTATAAATAGCTTCCGAAACATTTATAATTTTAATGTCTTATTAATAGCCCTTTTTCTTCTCCACAGTTTGGTATATATAAAACAATTTTCAATTTGAAAATTATTTCGAGCACATCAACAAAATAATATTTTGGGTATCCTTTTATTCTTGACACCCTTTATATTCATAATGTATAACACAGCATAATTCCCACTGAAGCACAGCCTGCAAAGACTTATCCTGCCAATTTTTGTTCTGTGTATGAAAAAATTCAGCAATTACGCCGGACTGTGCCAGACTTAGTGTGTGGTGATTGGTTATTGGTTAGAAGACATGGAATGTGTTATACAAAAAAAATCTTTTACACCATCAGGCACGGATACAGAGGGGTAGAAAAATTTCAGGAGGAGAGTGACATTGTCATTGTATCTTGTCAATATGTAAAAGATGATTACTTTTTAACGACCCATCACTCTTTTCCTAAAATTTTGCTTCCCCCTTTTACCTGCGCCTGCTACACCAATAAGACTAGAACTGTAAAGATTTTGTTCCCAGTTCATTGTGAGGAATTTGTATCAGCAAGTAGATGAAGTACTGTATCAGTAAATTTGAACCCTTTTTTCTAATGGAACTTTTACATAATATTGATCTGTTGTTTCCTATTATGTAAGTATGAACAAATTGCTTGAAAATTGCATTGTATTTTCATTATATAATGATTGAAATCACTTTGTTTTTTCAAAAAATAATATGATAAAATAACTGGCTCTCATAACGTTTTTTAGCACTGACTCCAGCTGAAAGGGAAACACAAAGCATGTTTTAACTTAAAAACATTTTGAAAATATAATCTGATTTTTAATAAAAGATTAGATTCCTTGATATTCGTGCTTCGCTATTTAGACAAAGGAACATCTTATTAGGCAAGTGACATTGTTCTTTATTAAAGATTACGAAATTGTCGTTTTCCTTTTCAGGCAAAGAGGACAGATTACAGTAATCACAAATCATTTGCAGTTCTACTAAAACAGCTGTCAGATGCTTTTTTGGAACTAAAACATCACGAAGAAATAGAAAATAAATGTATCATGAAAATACTGAAGCGAAGACTCCAAGGAGAAGCACTAAAGAAACTCTTATTGCATCTTCACACTCATAGCCATATATCTGACATTTTAAAACAAGTTCAAATGGTTGAAAGTGTTTTTCAAAGTGGCATTTACAATGATCTGAGTATTCTTGGTTCAAATCTAAATGAAGCTGTTCAAGAATTTTTTGATGAATATGTGCCACACATGATACAGGAAGAAAAGGTAATTTCTACAAATAGGTGAAAATACCCACTGCAAAGGTTTCGCAGTTTTTTGGCCTTTTCGTAAAAGTCTAATCAATTTAATTTTTATTAAGTGCTGTTTGGGTGTATTCTTTTTAGATAATAGCTTTTGCTTACTGGATTATTTCTTCGTTTTCTTTTTACGACATTCAAACTCAATGGTACCCTTCAAGGTTTTTCCAGGAAGGCAGGATCCACATTGAAAACAGATCATGATTCGGATTGAAGGAGGGTATCTTGGATAAATATTGAAATCATTTATTTCGTGTAGGTTTTCCAACCAATGTTAATGGAGTTTCTACCGTTGGATGAGTTGTATCAGATTCGTCAGGTTGTTTTGCAGCTGCACCAAGCAAAAAACATTGGACAGGTATGATTTTTGTCATAAATAAACTCATGCAAAATAAGACACATTGATCCGGCTAATAATTTAGTCACTGTGCACGCTCAAAAAGTAGGCAAATTTTGCCGATGGAAAGATTTTTGGAAGGCGAAAAAATTAAAATGTAACGACCTTGCAAATTTGACTATTCTTTCCGTCAGTACACAATACTGGAGCATTGAGTTCAAAACAGGGCGCTGTTCCCATTAAAGATGAAGATAATAGCGCAGTTAAATACAAATGTCTAGTCATGATTAGCTAAGGTCTTTTGAGGGTTGAACACTTAGCGTTAAGATGGTAAGGTTAGTAATGAGTCCTTCCATGATGATAGTGCTAATTTCCAAATAGTTTAAATTTCCTTGTTTTTACTGTTTCTACTGACGTCAACATGTTTTATGTAGTTTAATGAAAATTATTTCCAATGAACCAAAGACTCCATCGTTAGCCTAAAAAAATAATAATAATGCCATCGTTCAACCGGTTAACCCTTTAAGTACCGGTATGCTAAAATATTGAGAAAAACCCATGCGGTGGAGTGTTTTCTATTTAAACGGCACGCAATCCTGCGTGCAGTTAAAAGAGAAAAACACTCCACCGCATAGGGTTTTTCCTGCAAAAACGGTCATCGGCACTTAAAGGATTAAATACGTTTTCACCGAACAACAAATTCTTTATCAAGTTCAATATCAAAAAGTAGATATCTTTATGCTATAAACATGCCTGATTCTTTTTCCTGATCGACGCTTGTAAAATAAGTTAGAGATTTTAGTTACCATGAATTTTCAATATGAATTTGTTCATCTCACTTTGATGTGCCATTCTAAAATTTCTTGGAAAAGCCTTTCTCGGCAATCTGGAATACTTTGAACTCAGAAGAATTTCAATGATAATATAACTTGTGCAACTTGAGATTTTCGCGGATTTTAGCTAGGATCATGTCTTTATATACTTAGAATCGCCATTTAAATGAATTCCTATGTCATAAAATAGGACTTATCGTGTTCCTCTCTTTATTTTTAGAAAATCATTATCGACAAGCCATTATCGTCAAGTCTGCGTAGACTCAATGTCAAACAAGGTTCGTCTGAGTTAAAAATAGCATTAGCATAAAAAAAGTACATCAAAAACGAAAGTTTCGGTGGTACAAAATTGGACTTTTATTTCTGTCTGAATATTATTTATCCGTCCGAAATTCTTGGTTGTCAGAAAATGTTTTTTAAAAACTTTTAAAAATCATTACTTTTTTTGGTGTAATATATGAAAATTAATATGTAGGATATCGAATTTCTTTTTTTCTGTAAATAACAAGTTACTGTCGAAATGATTGAATTTTTATGGATTTAGTCAATACATATTATATTTTAACCCTTTCCCACGGGGGTGGGGGGCTTTTTGGTCCAACACCTGGTAAATGCTCCCATACCTCAAAATAAAAAAACCGTTTGTTTAAAACTTTCCGTACCTTAATATAATATTAATAGGAACATTTTCAGAAAATTCAAAAATAGATACTTGCATAATTCTACTCAATTATCTAGCGTAAGTCGTCAAGTGCCCACTTATTTTGGTGTTGATGGCACGCTAAGTTGTAATTATTATTTTTTAACAATTTTGGTGCGCTCTTGAGCCTCAGGATTTCATCTTCATGAAAATCTGATGATTTATCTATGGAATGTCTTTCTTTTGTCTCTTCAATTATCAAATCAGAATTTGAATATCTCATTCCAATTAAGAGTTATCGGTCTTAGAAAAACGGCACTATTTTTCACAAAATCACTATTTTTTCAAAAAAGTTGATAAAAATATGCTGAAATCAGCAGTTACATTATATTTTCATGGCAGAATTGACAAGGTTCCTATTATGTAACTATTGATAAGAATATAATAAGAAATTGGACAAGCATGAGCTTGAAAAAAGCAGAGACATATCTTTGAAGTAACTGAAAAAAAAATTTGTACGCGTGATAGATAACCGTGAAATTAGCAGACAATTATGTTATATATATGAAAAAAATATAAATAATATTCAGATTGTGGCATTAAATTAGATCTACTACAAAACAATTATAACCTCTTATGACGAAATCTTTAAAAACCTATACACTAAGAAGTATAGATGTTGGTAACAGAAAATTGATTGGGAAATTGACATTGGTAAAGTAACAATTGAATGTGTGATAGACGCTTGGAAAATTGTAGACTATGAAAAGGAAATTGTACGCTCAATGAATAACCGTGAATATAGTAACAAATATTGTAATACATATGAAGGAAATAAAGATTTGGAATTGCTAGAGAATTAAATTCTTTCATTTAAAATTCGGGCCTTAGCGTAGTGTTAACTTAATTTCAAGCAATCTTCTATTATCAATCTATACATTATTTTTTCATGTTTATAATTAGTTTGAAATCAATATTTGTTTATAAACAGTCATAAACCTTACGAGAATATGCCATTCCCATTTAGATTCTACAGAGGATGCCATGCCATCTCCTCATATTGATGATCAATTTCAAATCAATACCTTACCAAACGAAATAATCAACAAAATCTTTTCATATCTTGGTCCACAAGATTTGTGTCGTTGTGCACAAGTCAGTCATAAGTGGAACAATATAGCATTTTCGGGAATATATTGGAGAAATCTTCATCCTTGTCGGTGGTCACTTGGTGAATGGTTGTTCGGTGGTGTTGATTCTGACGATTGTAACTGTGATTGTTCACCAAATTATGATTTGATGACATATCGTAGGTAGGAAACACACAAAAAAATTAGGAAATATTTTACGAACGAATCCCAATGTGCAAAGTTTGAAGGCAAATTTCTTTCAAATATCAGTGGATCCGTCCCCGAGTGGTTAAAGCGCTGAGCTTAGAACTCAGAGATCATAGGTTTGACGCCGGCACTAGGCTTTCGGTGGTGAAAATCACCTCAGTGTTAATTCCACAAGGTTCCCTGTAGGTGTTTTCAGGAAGGCTGGACCCTTATTGACGCTATCCTGGGTTAAAAAATTGTGAATAAAAAAATTGTAATGTTTGGAATATCGGCAATGTAACTTTACCTTCCACCACTCATTAGTATGTTATGGGGCCATCGTATTATCACAAATTTACTCATGAGGATGTTGCACATTTTATATTAGTGTTTCAAAATTGTGCAGTGCAATTTTAGCAAGTGTCTTTAAATTCGTATTAGCTTAATTTTATGTGACACTAACAAAAGGCCATTAGACGTCATTTTGACGTTATTTTCATACAGTTTTATCAACAAATATCATTAAGATTAACAAACAGCTTACTTTCTCGACCATACCAGAAACCGGTCTAAATAACAAGGGCTCTTGAAGTTTAACAGATAGTCACAGCCCTTGCCTTTAGCAATCTACGGTAAGCCACGATTCCGATTCTAACTTTTCTCATTAAATCCTAACTTGCTGTTTCTGTTTCAGTGAAGATCGTGATTATATTTCTTGTTGTTTCTTCTTTCAGTGAAGATCGTGATTATATTTCTTCTGCATCAGAAACCGAGGATACCGAAAACAACAATAACCACACGAATAATGATTTGATGAAAAGAGAATCTAAAATTATTCACGGCTTATGTCGGTATGTTTTACCGAAAGTTGGACATTCAGTTAAAATCATGGTTTTGGAATGCAGTAAATCAATCACAAATGGTTTGGTGAGATAACACATCTTTTGTTTTCATAATTTTTCATCTTTCTTATGAAATTATTTTATGTGATTTTTCGTATTTCCCAAAATTTTTGCATACGGATTAATTGTCGCCTTCCTTGATAAAGTAGAACATAATGGTGTTGTCATTATGATGATGTCAACATGTGAAAATCTACGAAAATTTCAATTCATGTAAATAATAATATGCAAGATTATCTTTATTGTTGCACTATAACACTTTTCTAAACAAATCAATAATCAATACCCCGTTTGTTTATTTCTTTTTTTCAGTTATTTCGTCTCTTGTCACAATGTAAGAACCTTGAGTACTTGGATATCTCGCAAACCATTGTGTCCGATCTTGGTTTGTTAGGGTAAGTTTTCATCTTTTGCAATCTCTCCACTACTAAATTCTTGCAAAGTCGTTGAATATCTTCCTCTGTATTATTTGATGAAAAGTTTTCGGTCTTTATAAAAAAAGTAACACGCTATCCGAAACATACTTTATTGCATGCCAATTTGCGAAATCTTCTGGACGTGCATTATAGTTTCCCATGAAACTTGGATTTAGCAGTTGATTTTATAATATATTTCTAAGCCTCGCAACTCATGCACCAGAGAGCACCTCGCATACCTGCTGTACATTCTTGCGAAAACTTTCTCTAACATTCTATATCTACCGAATACGGTATTATACGGGAGCCGTATTCAGACGTTTTGTGTATAACTACATGTTTGGGAATACGTGTGTATTCTCAAAGGAGGGTAATTATAATGGTTTTCACTGGATTTTTCGTTAATGGGTGTATAGTTAATGATGATGAGTTGTGTCAAATTATGATGGAAATAATAGTGTTGATATTAAGAAGAAAAAAAGAAAAAGAAGTAGAAAGTTTGGTATTTTAAAGTACCCGTATTCGGACGTTTTGCACGCTGTGAATGATCATTTTGTATTTCTCTGACATTATTGATATAGGCTACTGAAAGATGGTTGCCAGGAATTACGATATCTTGACGTATCCGGTTGCCAAGGAATCACTGATAAAACATTAAGCAAGCTTTCCACATCAATGGGAAAGGTAGCAGAGAAATGTGCAACATGTACATGCAACAAAAACAGTGGAGAAACAGGGAAAACGGGAAGACAACTTGAAACACTGCGATTGTCTGGTTGTTTTAAGATTACGGACAATGGCTTGAGGTTTGTAGTTTCATCTTAATTATCTTGTGCGCTCTTTTCAAAAAACTAATGATATCACTGATTATATGATAAGATGTATGATATATGATACATGATATATGATACATGATACGGTACGGTACGATATGATATATTATATGATTATTTACCCAGGATAGACTCTTCAGTTCTTTATGAACTGATATCAACGAAGGTCCCGCCTTCCTGTGAAACACCTCAGTGTACCATGCAGAATTAACAGTGGTTGGTGAAATTTAATACCAAACGCCTCGCAAGGGATTCGAACCCGGAACCTCCCGTTTAGGCGACCTGAATTATGAATATTGTTAGAATCATACCGTTTTTTTTTCTTTTTAGCTGCCTTGGTAAATATGGTGGCCTGCCTTCACTCCGCCATCTTGATTTATCAGGTTGTTTCAATATTTCAAGTGATGGGATTGATTGTCTGGTTAAGAAATGTCCAAATTTAGATATGAATGAACTTTATTATTGCGACAATATAACAACCGAGTTATATGATACTATCGCAGGTGGATGTCGAAATCAAGGTTGCTTGAATCGTGTTTGTTGTCGATCTGGTCTGCAGTAAAAATATTACTTATTTTTCATTGGGCTTTTCCCCTATGACGGCTAAAGAAGTAGTTTTAATGTTAGGCTAAGAGCCTTTCTATTTCACGTCGGTATTCGGCAAATGCATAACTATAACTATTTTGATTTACCAATATGATCTTGCGGCCGTATTATTTGAAATTTGTTGTTGGGTGATATCGGTTGATAAAGTGAAAAAGTATTTAAATTACCGAATCGATTTTTGTTTTTGCTGATGAAAAATCAATAAATCACTGTTTGAGTCGGCATTTTGTTACCTAGATAAGGAATCTCGTGATCAAAAGTCTGTGCCAATGCCATAAATGTCTTCAACGTCACTGATGTTAGATTTCAATGTCGGAAGAACGTACACAATGGCGTCTTTTCACTTTAGGGGGCATCCATAATGTACGTACTCAAAACAAATCGCCAAAGGTGTACGCGTTTGGCTTGACCCTGCCTCCCCCCTCAACTTCGTACGTACTCTACGGATGCTCCCTACTTACTACTTATTGGGTCTTTCGTCAAATTGCTGATTTTCGGGGACCAGCTTGTTTGTCTGACATTTTTAGACTTTTACAGTTTTCCGTAATAAAGTGTGCAAAAAATGTTTGAAAGAACGAGCCATTTAGAAGTATTTTTCTCAAATATTCAAACAGATTTAAGAGACTTTACTACGGTTAACTTCTAAAATGAAATGGAAACTGTATGAGGTTGAGCTCATGTAAGAAGTCAAGGCGAATTTCCACTTGTCTCGTGTGCCACTTGAACTGGAAAGGAAATTATTGACACTTTTGATTAATTTATTACTAATTAGTTTTTATGTCATTTTTTATTGTCCGGTTCTGGTTTTTACGGAATAAGTTGAATTAGTTTCAACTATGTCTCGGGAAAAGCAAGACATAGATAGAAATTCTTTATGGCGATGTTAGATTATGGGATTAGCACAAATAGATATTAAGCAGTCTTGATCGAACAAATTTTTGATATAGCTCCAAAGATGAATAAATAACGAATGGATACAGTTCAAAATACTTCAATGCATCAAAATACTTTATTGCATGAAAATGTCGCGGTTTGATAAAATGTATATTTCGTGGCAGGTTTGGTAAAAGTACCGGATTTCCAAGGAGTTTGACTGGATAGTTGGATTTCTAGAGGGGTAAAACTTTAAAAAAGCTCCATCCTTCACTCCAGTGTAAAATTTTTTTCTCCTGCAAAAGCTCATGCAATTTGCTCCTTTTCGTAACTGGCACCTGTTTGCGATTCATTTTGTGTTCGTAACTGACACATGTTTGCGATTTATTTTATGTTCGTAACTGACACATGTTTGCAACTGACACATGATTGCGATTCATTTTATGTTCGTAACTGACACCTGTTTGCGATTCATTTTAGAAATTTCGTTACTGACACCTGTTTGCGATTCATTTCATGTTCGTAACTGACACATGTTTGCGATTCATTTTATGTTCGTAACTGACACCTGTTTGCGATTCGTTTTAGAAATTTCGTTGTAGAAAGCTATATGTATGTTCCGTTGTTTAGATTCATGACATTTGGTTTAATATTTTGAAATTAGTATTAAAATTCAATCGTGCCATGTTATCCCAAATTCCAGGGCTTAATAATATCTTAAAAAGTCTCAGAAATGGGTACACAAAGTTGGACAAGTTTGATTAAGGGAATTGTACAACATTTGGAATTTACTTAATATTATGTTAGGAATTTTGCCAAGCACGTCTAAAATCAGCATCATTTTCACTAATTCCAAAATGCAATTTTCACTGAAATAAAACATCATGAAACCATAAAATTTAAACTATGAAATGATTTTGTTGGAATACCTGAGATGGCCGTGTTCGATTTCTTTCTCTGTTTTATAAACCTGTTTTACGATCTAGTTCGTTATGAAAATATTTTAACATGAAGAATATTTGACTTTGTCAATTTGGTTGAAAAAGTCTCAAAGATTTACTTTTTTAGGAAAATTATTTGATGCAGAAAAGGAATTGGAAATTATATGAAATATTAAAATTCTATCTATTCGCCAAATTTAGTTCTCGCCAAGCTATTTAATTACATGAAAGTTTTGCGGCATCAAAATGAAATCAAAGTGGCGTGAAACTCCAAATTCTCTCAAAATTCCCTTGAAATTACCATGCAGTGAAATTTTCATTCAGGAATATGCGCCGGGTCTACCAAATTTCTTCCTTAAGATGGACACTTGAATCATGTAAAATTTTTAATGAATTTGTTTGATTTTTGTATATTTTGTTTTGTTATATTGATTTGTAATAACTTGTAAATAAAATACCATCATGATGATATGCATAATTATCGTTTATGTAGGATTGTTTTTTAGACCATGAAATTCTATCGGAGTCACATTTGTACCAGCAGCTCTCCCCTGGTACACATTATGCACACTATACAAAATTGTATGTAATTACATTCAAGATAAGCCATGTAATAAAAAAGAAATCATAAAGTGAAAATTTTTTTTATGATCAACGTCAGTCAGTGTTTCTTTGCACTTTTCCACTTCTTCTGGTGTCATATATTCATAATCAATAGCCATGGGAAAAATTCTGTCAACCATAACAGCTTTGGTGAAATCTGGATGTCCTTGTACTGATAAAATTGATTCCCCATATCTCATTATTTCATATTTGCAAGATTTAGATTTTCCAAGGACCATGGCATTAGGTGGTAACTTAATAACACATTCACCGTGACCCTCTGTTATTTTGAACGTATCACAATTTCCAAATATCTTTTTGTAAAGATCTGTTTGTTGCAGCTCCTTATTCACATATACATTTTCCGTCCCAACTATAATGTTCTCTAATAGATTCTTTCCCACAACACCACCAAAAGCTTTGGCAATCAGTTGATGACCAAAACATATACCAAATAATCTCGGTGAAGACGTCCCATTGTTACCCAACATCTTAACAAATTCTATAAGCTTTCGAATCCACTCTTCATCTTCATTGACCATGTGGCTTGATCCAGGGATTATAAATCCAGCAAACTCATTCACATTTATTTTTTCAAGTATTTCTGGATTATTTACAACAATAAAATGTTCATTTTCCAGTTGCTCATTTTCGGAATTTTTATAGTCTTCCAAAAGGATTTTAAAATGATTTTTCCAGAAGCTTTTCGGTCCTCCCCAGAAATCAGCGTCTTCCACTATTAAAACACCAATTTTCATTCTGACATCTGTAAACATGACAAATAATTAAATGATTATTTTATTTACTTAGGATAAAAATGGCTCCGATTGAGAAAATTTGCTAACCTAAATACATTTTCAGAGGAGTAGCAGAAGTACAGGAAGAGTGCGAAAAACAGTTTATATCTCATTATCCCATATTCATTATTAGCTTATTTTGCGGATTGAGACTACGTCGCTTCTTTGTAACAAAGTCTCTTAAATCGGTTTGAATATTCGAGGCAATATTTCTAGGCGACTCGTTCTTTAAAGAGTAAATTAAATATCTTTGATTTTAATTTTTTCCTGTTCGTATAGAGGAAAGGCTAATTTAAATTTTGGTAAACCACGCTTCGAATTTCATCAATTAGATCAAAAGTTATAAGAGTAAAAATAGTGCGGTTTAAAAAAACAACTAAAATGACAATGGTCTGCAAATGCAAGAAAGCACTTTCCTCATATTATGAAACTTTGCTACCCTTCTAAATCTGTGCCTGAAGTAGACCCTGTTTAGAGCCTAAGTAGAATTCCAGAACTTGTCTACGGGTAGACTATGTGTAAGAATGGCGTTTCTTAACCCTATTCGTACAAAATTGTCCAGAGGGTGATTTTAGTGATGTTTCGCTATTATGACGTCGTTATTGCGTAACTCGTGATCACGTGACTTACAATTTTCATGAAATTTTGCACAAATGTTTTATGAACCATGTTGCATCAGTGTACTAAGTTTCATTTGAAAATGCGAGAAATATTATAAAAGTTAAAGAGGCCTGAGGAGCCCCTAAATACCCTAGGCTGAATAGGGTTAAACTAAACTACATATTAGCTGACCAACAAATCATGAAATCAGTCACAAACATTTTGGTTTATCTACCTTATAATCTATAACAATAATGTTGGTTTTACTTCTCTTGGGAAAATATAATCTCGGTGTTAGAAACACCAATCAAAAGAAAAATAGTAAAAATAGTCTAAATGCGTTCTGCATATTAGTGATAATTTGAGGTCATGTAAATATGCCGTAAACCACTAATTTCCATCGTACAGTTTTGTAATGCTCTTACATACAAGAATAATGATATTTTAATTATTAAAAGAGCTCCAAACAGAAAATTCCAGGGAATGTGCATTTTCCTGTCCAAATTTCCAGAAAAGTGCACATTCCCTGGAAAAATCTGCTTCAGAAAACTTAATATTTTTTGCAATCTTACCTTTTAATTTTCAGCCATACATAATAATAAAAAACAGACTTTAATTCAAAGTCCACGTGAAGCATAGAACTATACATAGATTATACACAAACAAATGACGCGTAGATGAAAATCTAAAGTACGATTTATGGTTCTAATCTTTCTAACTAGCATAATTTCTTTAAAACTTTGAAGGCTCATATCTAAAAAACTAAGCATTTTTAGAGTCCCACTTATTCCGAAAGAATAAGAAAGTCGAAAATAGTTAATTTTCGCGGGGCGAGGCATATGCGCAATAGGTATGAACAACTTTTTGGCCAAATTGTAATTGATTTCCTTATCCATAGGGTTAACAAAGTTAAAAAAACAAATTTCTTTGGAAACATCCTTTTAATACTGAGTATTGACTATCTTCAACTGTTCAGAGTCCTTTTCAGCCTTTTTTTTTCAAAAGCTAGTTTTTTCATTAATAGTACATGAAATTTAACAAACTTGGTATCGTTGAAAAGATTTTGAAGAGTTTGAAAAGAAAAGGTTTGAAAACAAAGAAGGTGAAGCTAAGGAAAAAATGAAATTTTACTGAATGGAAGAAAATTTTGAATTTTTTTATGAATGAAACCTTAATCTTTTAAATGTCAAAAAAGTTATTTAAAAAAATGTTTCACCACTGCAAAATTATATGACTAAAAGTTTAGGGGTAATTTTCATCAAATGATAGCAAAAAAAGGTTTTAAGTGAATAATCTTGTCCGTGAAAATTAATTAAATAGTCATTGTCTATTACCTTATGGCCAAAAGTAATGACTATTTAACGACTTTTTACTCTCCTCATGTAGTTTTGCAACCCATTTATAACCACGCGCGATGTAGTACCGGGTGCGCCACAAAAAAGTTTCAGTCTTTGAAGCAATATTTCTGAAAAACTACAAGGTTTTCAGAAAGAAACTTAATTTCAATGTAAAGAAAATTGCCTAACTTAAATTTTGATGTATCATACATTAAATTTGGTTAATTTGTTAAAGAGATATGAA
>JAUBWS010060167.1:0-15729 GCA_032270445.1 Darlingtonia californica | reverse complement strand
CACCGATACTTATCAATTTCGATCAATAAAATTTGACTCGTATCAGCAGAGTGGATATTATTTTCAATGCAAGCTGAGTGACACCACATCACTACCAAGTGCCGCATTTTCCAGCTTCTCAGATGTCTTCGACTTAAAATGTAAGTTTCAATAACATTTTCTCTCATTAAAGAGACCAATAACGAAAAGCACAAAAATCTTCGACTTACAATGTAAGTTTAAATTGAATTTTTTCATGACCATGTCAATCTCCATTATCTTAGTAAGGATTTGTCGACTTGTAGAATAATATGTAATATTTACTAATTAGTTCTTCATTCGTTTTTTTGAGTGTTTGTCGTTTAATCTTGAGAGAAGTGCTGATTTCAGCAGCCGCATGCACACGTGCTATGATAATTTGAAGTATTTTTGCATTATTTTATGCATAGGGAATCTTTTTATTATATCGAAATTTATGTTCTTTCACTCGGTACAATGAGCATAACCACGGTCAAAATACGAAGGTTCAAAACTGAAGAATAATGAAGTATTTGTTCAGCATGATTAAAGTTAATTTTTTATTCTTGTTTTCCAAAGTCCTCAAATTTACGGGAGAAATTACAGTTCCTGGTCCCCTTTATTATACAAGTACATATATAAGCTCAACTCTATTTTTATATTTTTAGATCCGACCCTAAAACAAGAAATTTTTCTCCCAAACAATGAAATTTTTGTTGGTGATAATGTCACGCTTAGCGGATGCAATTTTAATTCATTTTTTGCTGCTGGTGTAACAATGAACTGGCTTAAAAATGGTGCGATTTTGAAAAATTCCGTCAGATATACAAGCAACTGGATAGAAAATAATTATAGCTTGGTGATGGACCACTTGAACATAAACAATATTACGGTTAGCGATTCTGGCTTATATTCGTGCCAATTGAAAGCATTGTCAAACACAATAAGGACCATTGAATCAATGAAAAGAAACATTCAAATACGCAGTAAGTACGTTTTACGTGCAACACCATTGAAGATACCATTAGTTTAGATTGTCTACTCCCATACAGAGGTCAGAAATGTTTCGTGTATGAAGATTTCATTTCAGTGGAACAGACTTAGGAAAATCAATAATGTGGTTAATTACATTAAAATTACATTAAAATTGATCAATGCTGTAACCACTTGAATAATACGCGAGTTAATCGACCGCAATCGAAGCCGGGCTATCGTCTCCCTTTTTATGCGCTACTACTTCTTGATAAGGATGGGCGCGACTCTGATCATCCTAATTTGCTTCTAAAGACTTTGAAAGTAACACTTGATGAGCGCGTTTTAGTTTATAAGGGTCCTTAATTTCCATTTCCATCCCATCTGTTAAATAAAAGGTATAATGCAAATTTACTAAAGATTTCCATAAAATTTCGGATTGCAAAAACCGTTCTTAAACCGTTTCTTCACACCAAAGACTTTACATTAACTTATATTCCGACGTATTATCTTTTAAGCAATCGTGAATTCTGGACAAACATAATTTAGTATCGATGAATTTTTCTCTGTTTTTCCCCAGCAAACAACATTCGCTTCACTAGTAAACCTTCATTAAAGAAAGATACATCCGAAATTGTTGGATGTAATTATACATCATCAAGGAATGAATCTTTATCAAATCATTTCTATTGGCTATATAACGAAACATACAAATTGCCTGGAAAAAACGAGGAACCTAACCAAGTATTTGGTGCATCTTCAAAGACATTTATAACCCCATCAATATCGATCAGTGATGATAAATGGGCTGGGACATACGCCTGTGTCATTTCCATTGGTGCAGAAACAGAAAAATCTGACAGTATTGTTTTACATGAAGCTGCCAAAGGTTTCTAGTTTTTATCTTAAAATTTTTTGAATCTTGCTTGGAACATTTCGCTTTAGCACTTTGCTTGATAATGAAAACCTCTCACACATACCATTTTTACACATGTATGAGTGTTTCGAAGATCAATTTAGGGACTCTGATGCCAATATGTTAAGACGTTGAGCGTCTTCAATATTCTGTTTACCGGCCGGCTTACTGGAACCTAACTGACGAAGTTCTGATACATAGTGGTGAAAAATCTTAAAATCGAAAATTATTTCTAATCTCATAAGGCTGAGCCTAAATGTGCATGTGTTTTCAGACATGGATAGTCCTCATGGACACCAGTTCTGATGCTCAAGTGTTGACGAATCGTGATCCTAACAATATTGAGATGGAGAAAATATTCTTTTTTTTTTTTTAGATCCTGACCCATTTTTCACAATGGCCCCTACTATACAGTACCCTAGCGCTGCTGATTCAGCCATGATCATATCCGGTTGTACTTTCCGGTATGCCGGTGAACCGTCAGCAGACGCGTTCTCGTACATCATATATTCACAGAGTAAATCGGTTATAAGAACAATTCCATCTACTGTAATTAATATCGGAAAGCAAAACTATAAGTTTAGTCCATTACGGGTTGAATCTTATACGAACGTCGCTTATCACTACGCGTGCAAGATTTCAGATCCGTCCAAGTTTTCAGGAGATATCATTTCAGTGCAATCCAATCTCGTGAACATCAAGTGTAAGTAGATTATTGATATTTTTGTCAATGACCTATACGAGATTGACGAAGAAAAATATAGGTGAATGATAAGGTGCTACTTAAACTATGCATAACTACAGTAGAACACGAGTGACTATTTCTAAGTTCTTTCTACCTTAAAGAATTAAATGAATTACAAATCTTTGAGTCATTGTAGTTGTGATTGTAAAGGGGGAGGGGGGGGGGGTACTGGTATTGAAAAAAGGTATCAGCAGTCTGTATTATAGAAATCACTTTCTTAAGGGAGATTTAATATTAAAAAAGATGACAGTGAATGAGTACAAAATGAATGAATAGATGCTGATATGAAGATGAACTACATGGTTTCTTAATAAACTTTCTTCTAGTCCCAAACATCACAGCTCAGCCGACATCCGCCAATTCCAATTATTTCGTTGGAGATTCAATCAATATTCGAGGTTGCCAAATTACATCAATGTTTAATGTTGGAATCTCCTTATTATGGTTAAAAAATCAAACACTTCGGAGTAGGATCCAATCGGCTGCTGTCTTTAATGAAGAAACTGGTTTATTTGTGTTCAATATAGATGTTGATATCACTCCTGCTGTTTTTAAAGATACTGGTCTCTATCGATGTTCGGTAAATGCATCAACTTCGATAAAAGATGTTTATATGCAGTCAGCACCTGCCTCAATAACAGTTAATTGTAAGATATTGCAACATTTATTTGACTGAATTTGGCCATTTTTTAGACTACTAAAACTATCACATTAGCTCAAAAGACGAATGTTTTTGTACGAAGCTATAATTCAAATACTAATCTTCCTTTGTTTTGACTATAGCAAACAATGTTGTTTTCATCACCGATCCTGTCTTGAATATTCAAACAGACTTCATCGAGATCATTGGCTGCACTTACAGCTTCAGTAGAAACACGGATCTGTCAGGATACTCTTATTGGTTATTGAACAACCAACCACAAGCGTTGAAAAAGCAAAACACAACAATAAACAAACTGGTTAATTTCCCCATATCCTCCTATGAAACTATTGGAACATTTGCATGTGGGATAACAATTGGAAGCGAAACATTTACTTCCAAAAACATGGACATAGGCGAACTTCCAGGTGCATTATTGATTCTTTATTTCTGACTTGATTGAGTTCGAACACAGATAAACTTTCTAGTTTTGACTCGACAATGAAGTATCCAAATACCCTTACATAATAACATAATTAATTACAATGACACCTTAATGACAATTAGCGTACATGTTTTAGAAATTTAATTGATTATCTTCGTGTTTAGATCCAACATTCACCCTTCAACCAACTTCCATTTACGAGCAAAGTATTGGGAAACCTATAACTATAACTAGCTGCACGATTTCGAGCATACTTAAAATGCCAGCTGATAGCTTGTTTTGGTTGGTGGATTCAGTCAAGCGGATTGTACCGTCGTTAGTTAAAACAAAAGACAATAATGAAGAATTTCGACCTCTTCTCATAACACAATCAACAATTTCAAATCAAGGTTTTTATCAATGTGCCTTCTTGAAACCAGGGAAAGTAGAACAGTGGGTTCTTTCTAGCAAAGCATCTGTCCAGTTTGAAGGTGAGTCGAGCAAAGAATTTTTCGAAATTAGAAGGAAACGGCTAAATTTACGAACTGACTATGTAAAATTGCTGCTTATCGCGAGAGAGTCCGAGGTTAAAACTATTATGAATGCAGCTACAACAAGATCTTCTTGGTTACAATGAACAATTCGAAAATTGTGTTGGTTCTTTGACTAATTTGGAATACTTTGGACCTGATCACATGAGACGGAATAACTCAGTGCTGGTTCGTTGGAAATCCGGCATCAACCATCTTTTAATGTAACTCCTCGAAGAGACTGAGCATTGTATAGTAAATTATATATTTAGCTCCTTATTTTCTTTGTTATAGACGTCTCAAGTACATCAATCGTTGTGAAAGTCCAAGGCAATTATACCTCGGCTTTAGATAATCCAAACAGTAATGAATATAAGACATTAGAAAATCAAATTGTTATACAAGTATGTATCATTAGGGCAAAATATTGAGTGAATTTCAATTTTGCGAGTGTTTCAACCAAAATTAAATATTTTTTGGCCTATTTAGCCCACGGCAATTTGCAAGAATCTTTGTTGTTTTTGTTAGATTTGAACTTTGCCTATATTCTCCAAAATCGTGAAAATCTTTCCACACGATAATTTGCCTCGACAAAATAAATGACAATGTAATTTTACGTATTCAGCAATAGCAATTTTAAGTTGATTATCACAGAACCAATAGCCTCAATTGCATTACTGTTAGTCCAAGAAAAAAAGACTAAAAACCCACCTTGCACTAGAAAAACGTACACCACTTTTTGTAGGTTCCCAAACATTCCCAGAAAACATTTCAAGATAGTTTTCAGGCTAAATAGGTGATAAACGCCCTGAAATTGGTTTTTGGCCTTTTTTTCTGGACTATGTGTAGTATTTCGAAGGATTTTCAACTTCCACTTTCATACTATTTTAGATGGGAACAGCACTGGCAGGATTTCAATCAAATAGTCCTTTAATTTCTGTCCGCGGTTTCAAGTAAGTAAAATTTTCAAAGATGTAATAGGTACATACTACCTAAAGGGGGGGGGGGGGGGATTTGGCGCAATTATTTTAGCGATTGACCACATCAAAATGAATGAGTTTCGTGGAATTAATTTAACTGTTCTGTTACTTTTGTGCACATATTTTAATTCAAAATTCATGTTTTTACGTATGCTTCGAAATTTTGAATTTCGCAGATTTTAATGTCGTGACTAGGGGTTAAAATCACGGGAACAAATTCAGCGAAAACTCTTACCATCACACGAGAATTAGTTCACGTCGGGTTTTGACTGGATTTTGACCGTACATATCTTTAATAAAATTGTAGATCAAAGGGTTAATATTACGATTATGTATCTTTAGGCCAGGCAGTATTATAGCACTGGTTCAAGTATTTTATCCTGAGGTCAAACCAGCTGTTCGAAAATCAATTTGCTCATCTACTGGAGACCTGAAGACCCAACTGGAAGGAAATAGTTTACAGTTTGAAATTGTTAATGCTTTTACCCAAGGTAATATTATTTTGCTAAGTCTCACGATGCAAAATTGAATTTCCAGGATTCAGAATTTCAAAAAAGCAAACAATTTCGAAAATAAATTTTCAAATATATCTACACTTGACTTACTTGACTTATTTGCGTAACCCTATTGAGTCTTTGCACACTTCAACGCCGCAAATCCTTTCCAACGTTCTCCATCTTGCGCTCTTTTTTCTGCAGTAAGTAAAGGTAGGCTAGTGTCTTCACGAATGAGATCACTCCATCTTTTTGGTGGACGTCCTTATGATATTTTTGGGTAAAATCACGTTTGTAAGATTTTTTTACACAGCTACTGCTGGAATCTCTTCTTGTAACATGACCAAACCAGTTCATTCTTAGTCTCTTGATCATGTGTAGGATATCAGTTTTGTCATTAAGGATTCTTTATCTACAAGTCCAAAATAAAGTAATATAATAGTCTTAAAAGGCTGTAAACTTCCCTCGCTTGGACCAAAAAGATTTACTAGCATAGTAAAAAAACAAGCAAAACACGTCGATTAAAAGTACCTGCTGTGTTTTAAATCTGTATATATAGTGAAGATAGTATATCTATCATAACACACTGAAAAGAGGATTTATGTTGAACTAAACGAAAAAAAAACAATGTGATTTAAAAAAGACGAGAGATTTTTTCATTTATTTTATATTTCTCGATTTTGTTTTATATTTTTCTAATACAGTAATTAACCATCGATACACAGGATTGGGAAGAGGGTGTGGTAGGTGATGATGATGAGTTGAAAAGTTAGTTATGTCGATTTACCAAATTTGAAGAAATCGAAGTTTCAACAACTTAGCACTAGTGAAATATAATGAATTGGTAGATGAATTTGCGCCAAAAAATCAGCTTAAACCGCACACGTACGGTGTTTTGTTTAATTAGATCTTGATGCCCCTAATCTCCTGTAAATGAATGGGCGGGCTTCGTCCAGCCTTGTAATCGACACGGTTCCTGAGGTTTTTGGAAAAATCATGAAAGCGGCACATTTTCTTCAGACGCTATTTTTTCTTCCAACCTTTAGAGCGTCAGCGTGTTGTATGAAAATGAAAGTTCTGATTATCAGGTTACGACGCACGGGTATGGAGAGAATTCAATTAGATATAATTGGAACACTCCCACAAGCATTGCCGGATCAACAAAAATTAAACATGTTTGATTCACTCAATCAACTGCAATTGGGGCGTATTTTTAAGGAATGCAGTTGTATTGCTAATAAAACTTTACCATGCAATTGTGCACTTACATCTATAGGCTAGCGTGCAACTAAAGGTTCTCCCAGATTGAAAATAGTCTTGTTGATTTGGCTTCTGGCTATGAAAAATGCAATCGTGGTTTTTTTTATATATTGTTACTTTTATATGTTCATATTTATAGATACAATTATCGCCATCTTTCACATTGCATATTGAACTGTTTTCCGTTTGTCAAACATATTATATTAAGCAATTTTGTCTTAAATTCGTCCAGTTGTCCCTAGCTAGATAGGCTGACGATGATAGTCTCACTAACCCAGACCCTTAGTTTTGACTGCTGATCAGTTGTTTCCAGGTCCGGGCAGACATTACAATGACTGATTTTTACTCAGAACAACTCAACGTTGAAATGATAGGAACAGAGTGGGATCGATCTTGCAATTTATGACCTTTTATGAGATTATACGCATGAAATGTTTTTGATGAAAAAACTTCATTTAGCCATATCACTTGCCCAACGTTATTCCATGTAATGTAATTGTAGGCAATGGGATTCTCGCCTTTAATTAAAAAAACATCCATCTCTCTCTGAGCTTCATTGCGAAGCATGGGACAGTATAGAGAGGGAGCAACAAGCAAGTTTGTTTGTCAAAAAAAATTATTTCTTCAACTTGTGTGTCTTTAGACAGCAAAGCTCACAATAAGTGAGTCTCTCATTCTCTTCAACTCAGCATTAAAAAGTCTTCCATCATCTTAAAAATATATTCGCTTTCTATCAGTCAAATAAGTCAAAAAACATTTACCAGTGCAGCTCAACAGTTGCCTGGCTGTCAAAGTTTGTATAGCTGTTCCGAGCAAGGTTTCAACAGTTTTCTGAAGTAGTGGGCTCTAAAAACACGGTTTTCGTGAACTTGTCTCATGGTATCAACGTGGTCCAATGGCCCAGTATCATGAAATATTCTTGTTATTTTAGATTGTTGTCCAGCAGATACGGTAGGCGAAGAAGCATTCAAGGGAGTGTACACATATGAAGCTACATTAGTCAACACTGTTGTCAATAATACATGCAAATATTCATTAACAGAAGATAGTGTTCGAAGATGTTTATCAAATCTAGAAACAGGACCACAGTGGAGTGAAATTGACTTGGAAAGATGTGCAGCAAAAACAGCAACAACGAACCAGCTCATCACATTGGATAAGGTAAACTGGATTATAGATTTGATAGTAAAATCATTCATTCCGCTGTATACATTAATATGCGCCGGCTCGTGCCATGTAAGCATGAAAACGGTGTCATTGTTATGAAACCATTGTAATAACGATTTTCATTGTCATTTACTTCGTATAACATTTCGTTATTGAAATTATTGGAGAACCTAGGATTGAGCTCAGTTCACAATTGATTTCTAGCACTTAATTTTATTAGCATTAGCAGGGGTAATCTTCAATCATAGTTGGGGGGGGAGGGGGGGGGGGTTGTGTAGTGGATTTAAGTCTGAAGTGTACATCTATTGTTTATGACATCATTTGTAATGTTACTGCGTACTTAAGGGCAGGGGATCAAAAGTTATTGCTAGTGTGTTCATTCTTTAAAGATCGCATCTTTCTTCAATTCATTAGGCTGCTTCGTGCAATCAAACGACAAGTGCTGGTGATTGTGTGCTAGATTTTGTTGAAATCACTGAAGATTTGAAGAACATCATCAACGATACAGTTGTCATAACAACAAGACAAGATATTGAATTTATAGCGAATATTTTTGAAAATTTACTTATTTTCACAAACACATCAGCAGCAGAAGCAACGAAAACGGTAGGTCCGCGCTGATTCGTATCTTAAAAGCCGCTACAAAGCGGTTTTTTTTTCTTTTACCATAAAGTTCTCAAGACAAGAGCAATCAACACTACCATTCTCCAATTCATTTGATTGAGCCATGTTTTCTTCGATCGGTTAAAAACATTCGCTAGACGCTCAAAATTAAGAAAGTGTTGTGCCAAATGTCGGTCAACAATGTTTGTATGTTCAGCAAACCATTTCAACATAAGGAGTTGAGCATCATTTTGAGATGATTTAATCCTTCGTCAACAAGTTGGTGAACATAGCAGACTGGCCAACATTGCTTTTAATTAACTTAAAGGTAAAAAATGCAATAAAACATTTTTGACAATTCGCGAAATCAAATTCTCGCGAACATTTTCATTTCTTCAAATTCGCGAAAATAAATTCTCGCGAAAAATTGATTTTTTTTATTCGCGAATTTAAATCCCCACGAAATTTTTTTTCTTTGAGGTAATATAAAGATAAAAAATGCAATAAAGATTATTTGCGAATTGATCGGAATGTTTGAGATGAAATGCATGGTCCACAATTCGGTTTATTTTTATTTACTTATCATATTGGTAGGAAAACGATTTATCATTTGTGTAATGATCATGTAACCACAAACCATATTTTTTTTGTCTTATAACATAAAATAGAAATAAACTTGGTTGCGGGTATATTTGGTATTAATCCCTAATTTTCCCATTCTGTCACAAATTTTCTAAAAAAGAAAATGTATCTACAACGTAACCCACCATTTAATATCTACTGCGGAAGGTGAAGGAAGGGGGTTGTTTTTTTTTCTCGTGGAATTTTCGTAATTTGAAATTGAGTTGAAACTCCTCAAACTTTCAGAGCATTAAAAAAGTGTCCTCAAAAATGTTTTGTATCATTTTTTGCAAAAATAGAACATTATGTTGCGAATTTTACATCAATAGAAAGCTATTTTTATGTTCTTTCCAAAAAATATAATTTTTAAAAACATCAGGAATATTGTCATGAAAATTTTGAAAGTCAATTAAGGCACTTAACAAAGCATCAGTAATTCAATAAAACAACTAACTCAAATTTTATTATCCGTTCACTTTTCAAACAACTTTCGATGAGTCTGACAAATTAAAAGATCAGGGAATAAAAAGCGCAAAGTTCGCATTGACTTTTCAATAAAATGTTATGGCTAAAACAAAGAAATTACTATATTAAAAATGATAGCTCTCTATGTCAGACTCCAATATTTCTAAAAATTATATTTTTAACAAATTAACACTTTTCATGTATCGAAGACGTAATCGGGAGTAATGATGTCCTTGAAATCTTGACAACGTTACTTTGGCTTTTGGTTGGTAATGGACATACTTAAGTATGACAAACTTGTCCAGGTTTATCGATGAACGATCACTAGAGATCAAAAACTCATCTCGCCGCCTTTTTTGAGGTGGTGTAAAAAGCCTATGAGAAGTAGAGTGAACTATAACAAGAAGTTTCGCCTTCTCATCAGATTACTCTGAGATTCTTTCAGACTCTTTGACTTTGTTTCCTTTTCTATTTTGCAGGGTGCTGAGAATATCCTCCGAACTGTTGATGTTGTTGTCAATTCTGATAAGAAAGTCATCGCAAAATCTGAAGTTGAAACCCAGTCTTCTACTAAGTTGGTCAGGAATTTAGAAATATTGACTAAAGTCTTAAGCAAAGTAGTCCAAGAAACTAAACAACCTTTCTCGGTAAATGGAAAGAATACTGCTATAAAAATTAATTTTGAACGCCCTGACAACCTCGCGATCGTAGCTGAAGATATAGTGCAGCAAGCTGACAAGAAGATAGAAATAAATTTTCGAAACAATTTGACTCATGAAAAAGCCCATTTGGTTGAGGCAATGATCCCGTCCGAAGCCTTCGGAAATCAAAGCCAACCTGTTTCTTCTCTAGTTTACAGAGACAATGCTTTTTTCCTGGAGTTAGATTCTAATGGTGAATTGAGAACAGATAGGGTTTTGAATAGTGCTATCATGAGTATAACTGTCGGTGATAAGGAGATTTCAAACTTGACAACCCCACTGACGTTGAATTTCAAACGAAACAGTATAAACAGAAATGGAAAAATTGTGTGCAGATTCTGGAATTTCTCTGCCCGTAAGTGTTTAGATTAGTTCAATTTACGATTTATGTCACCATCGTGTTCTAGTAGGTAGGTTTTCTTCTTTGAAAATTTGGAACACTTTGGTTCTTTACAGTAAATCTAATAATTAAACAAGGCATTCCAAACATTTTTACGTAATGAACTCCACCAAGAGAATTTTAGAATCTCCCCCTGTAGTTTCAAAAGGTTTTTTAAAACCCACTTTTTCGAAATTGTCCAAAATTTGCTCCCCTTTAGAAAGGAGCACTATCCTATACAAAATGAAATTATTTCCTGATTACAATTTCATCAAATTCATAGCCTCAAAGGTTTCAAATGTTCCAGGAGCCTGGAGTACGGATGGTTGTCAGTTGAATCAAGAGCGGACAACAGACTCCGATATTGTCTGTGAATGTGATCATTTGACGAATTTTGCTATACTTTTGGACGTTGAGCAAAAACAGACAAACCCTCTGGAACTACAAATCATTACATGGATTGGTTGCGGTATCTCTATCGCTGCATTGTCCATCACAGTTGTGACCTACTTGTATTTCTAGTAAGTTGATCGTAATTTTCTAAAATTGGTACTAACCAAAAAGGAGTTAGTTTCCTTAACCCTACCTGTACTGGGGTATTTTGACTTCGGCAGTACTGGGGGGGCCTAGTAGGCCCGCGGTCAATATCTCTGGATAGCATAATGATATAAACTTGAAACTAAATATGAAGTTAGTCCTCAATAAGAGTAGTAACAAAATGGTTGCTATGGTTACTTGATGACGTCCTCATATAAAAAAAGTACAGAGAAAATACATATACTTGCTTAAATCACTATATCTTCCGAAGTAAAAAAGCTTTTTCAAATCTGTTTTCACATTTACAAAGCTAAAAGAAAAATCTTTCCTTAATTTTTCATCAGAATATAGAAAAATCAAGTTCTGACCATCTATAGCGCGCCAGAATCATCAAAAATATTTGTTTTGATTTTGGCGCGCATAGACAAAATTTTACCGATATACGACTATTGTCAAAGTTTCATGTCAATATCTTTTGTCTATCAAAAGTTATGATCTGTTTAAGATTCGCTGAATTTACAGTAAAATAGGTTGCAGTTCTCACCTTGGGTTCAATAATTGAGCATAATTAAGCTAATAATTAAGATAAACACTTGAAATTTTGGGAATATCTTCCCAATAAAATTTTATTAAAAGTCAAAAAGTATCAAGTTCAAAGATATTTTCGTTTTGGAGATATTTTTCCTGGAACAAGACCGCGGGCCTTCTAGCCTACTATTATATTCCTTATTGTATTACTGCAACAGTCATATGCGATGAGCTCAACTTGTCTCTCGTTCTTTTTTTTTCAGTAACTTGCGAACGAAACTTGCACCAAAGATCTTGATCAACCTTTCCATTTCCATGTTGGTAATGCTGATTTTATTCATGTCTGTTATTGACCAGACGAGTTCAAGACTAGGATGCCAGATCATAGCAGCATTGATGCAATATTTCATGTTGTCAACATTTTGTTGGATGACAGTTGAAGGAGTTAACTTGTACCGAATGTTCGTTAAAATTTTTTCAACTGGAGGAGCAGGCAAATTCATGAGGAGATCGTTAATATTCGGTTGGGGTAAAGTTTTAAGACTCATTTTTCGTGAAATGACTTTTGTTGAGCTTCATAAGAGAAATGTTAGATAATAGTAATATACAATTGCAAATCTTCGACATCTGAGCTTCGCGGTTCTAATGATAAGCTTTTGTTTTATCCAAAATACAAATAGAACCTTCTAGGCTGCTGCCAAAAAAGAAAGTATTTCGTGGTTAATACCTAACGTAATATGAACACTTATTAGAAATGTTTGAATTTTTTTCAGGCTTTCCAGCCATTGTTGTCATTGCAACAGGAGCATCAGCACCTGAAAATCTTGGGAATGATCGCTTGTAAGTACATTTTTCTCTTCAATGTTCACTTTCTCACACACTATATGATATAATGATTGATTTTTTGGCTTCTATAGAAATCAAAATTGAAATTAAAATTTCGTTTTGGATCAAGACTTTGGATTCTGCAACTGAATGTTGATCACATGCCGCAAAAGCGGTTTATGTATAAAAAGACACTTGGCATCCCAAAGTATAATTCTATTGATTAAAAGTAATATGACGATTGCATACAATCATCCCTGATATACAAAAAAAGAAAAAATTCGATAGTTATTTTCAACATATCAATTTCTTTTTCCCAGCTGTATCGTGGTTGGTTATTCGTTCTATTTTGGTGTTCTTTTACCGATCGGGATAATGCTGATCGGTAGCTATGTTGTCATCATCAAAGTAATGAGGTCATTAGTGAAGACGAAGGCTAATGCTGTTGGTCAAGGAAAAAGTATTCAGCAACATGCCAAGATTGCATTTGCTGCCAGCTGTTTGCTTGGTCTGACATGGGTGTTCGGTATACTTGCTGTTGGCGATCTCAGGGATGTCTTCCAGTACCTATTCACCATCTTCAACTCCCTACAAGGCTTCTTCATCTTCTATTTCTACACTTTGAGAAACCCCGAGGTCAAGAAGAATTGGATGATAGCGCTTGGATTAAGAGATGAGAAGTTTTACTCACTTACTGCTTCAACGGCAATGGCTAACAAAACTCGTAAAATGGGTATGTAATTTTTTTGCTTCTTCAAATATACCCAAAAGACTGGAAAATGAAATTATTTCACATAAGCAGCATATCTTGTACAAAACTCTATGAAAAATAGAACAACATACCCCAGGAAAATATTTTTTCCGTGCCGGCATTGTTGTCTGATGCTTGCTACATTCAAAGGCTTTTCTCAGAAAATAGAGGAGGGCTGTATCAGTCAATAGCTGTATTTATACTGAGACGATTAGTTCGTCTTAGACGATTAGTTCGTCTAAATTATCAATTTACTCGACAGTATAAATGCGACGAAAAAAGACATTTCTTTTTTTAGACGAACTAATCGTCTCAGTATAAATACGGCAAATGGTACCAAAAAGTCAGTCAGTTGATGTTGTTTTACCCCTTTCCTGATCAAATCTCTGAACACCACTCTTTTTTTCCCCCTGGATGTTTAGCTACCTCAACATCAAGCGCAGAAGCTAAATCATCTACGACCATGTAGTAATTTTGCAAGTATTTTTTCATGATTTTGTATTATTTTTTATCTATATGTATATAAAATTATAAATTTCTACAAAAAAGCGCCTTAGAAAAGTTCGATAAAAATATTTATCAACCACTTTTTTTCTAATCACGAAAGGTAAAGAAAAAACCCTATATTATACTATAATACACTGGACGTATTTTAAAATCATTTTAAATTCCAGAAAAATTTGGATTGCTAAAATCACTTCGTAATTTGCTTTACTAAAATCGAGTTTATTAATAGTACACGAAAAGTTCCTACTAAAAAAAATTTCAACAAAAAAAGTGTCTATTATATTCCTTTGCTACGAAATGCTTTGTTGAATGAATATTCTGCGACATCAATAGCTCGTGGTTACGCAGTCGTGGTCAGATAACCCTGAAATCAACATACCGTGAAATGTACAATTCATATAAAACCGCAAAATTAAAATGCCGCGAAAGCTTGATGCCGCCAACGAAATTTTCATGCAATAAGGTAGCAGTGTATAAACTTCAGGGGCGGATAGAGACTATGTGAAAGTTATGATTTCACACAGTTAAGTCGTCTAAAATTACCAAAATCGGGAACATTTTATAGACAATTCGAGAAGAATCGGGGAAATTTAATCGGAAAATCGGAAAAGTTCGGGATTTTCACATAGTGGTTTGAAGAGTCTGTATCCGCCCCTGAACTTTAACGATGTTCTATGATTTGTGTTGCTATGATATCGTTCTTAACACTGATAATCCTCCAGGATTTTCTTATACATCTTCCTGGGGCTCTTAGCTTTTCATCACTTTCCATAGAAGCATGACCTTCTTAGACATTTACAAGGTCCACTGAATGTAGGTTTTAATACAATATTTTATTAAAGGAACAAAACATTTATATTTGTTATATAGCTAAAGTCACAAAATATTTTTATATTTAATAAGTTAATCGGCAAACAATTTTAAGAGGAATTACTTTTGTATACTGTCATATAATTTTATAAATGAAAATATTTGCAAATAAATTGTTCAGTTAAACATTATTCACTCGCTTTTTTGTAAGAACAAAGTTTATAAGAACCTTCTAGTTTAGCTTCCTCCAAAAAATAAGAAGAAACTAACTAAACTTGTTATGATAAAGAGTGTAGTTGTTCCGTTGCGAGACACTCTTTTTGTACTAAATTAACATATCGGTTTTATTACGTAAAAGAGTTGTATAAGTAGGTTGTCATTTGGAATAACTCTCAAAAACCTCTCCGCTTAGTGTCATACTGAAGTGACAGGAAATTTGAAATATTTACTTCATCAATGTTGCACCGTTCCAGTTAAAACAATGTCGAAAGCGAATGCTACAGATGAAAGGTTAGTAAATTGGTATAGAAGAAGAGAGAGCAATAAAAGTCATATTAAAAAATATTCAAATGAATGAACGGGAGGGTTGAAACACTAATTAAAGCGAATATGGTTAAACGATGAAAAGCAGAGACTTAAGATTAATTCAATCACCATTGTTAATCCACATAAAAACTGTCTTTTTTTAACTCAAGAAGAACTATGCAAAATGAGCAAAGAAATATTCCAAAATTAATTAACGGGGGGAGGGGGAGGGGGAGGGGGGCTAATATTGTCCGGGGTGTGTGGGAAAAAATCGCGGGGGTGGGGGGAGGGTTTTCTACTAGGCCCGTGGCTAATATCTCAGAATGGGCTCATAAGAGAAACTTGAAATTTG
>JAUBWS010060156.1:0-15735 GCA_032270445.1 Darlingtonia californica | reverse complement strand
TTTGATAGCCTAGTTGTCAGAGTAGTGCTAATTTTGTTAACTTTATTATGGCGTGCGATCGTAAATATGGCGTGCGAATCGCACGCCAAAATTTTGCATGCTTGATTATGGCGTGCGATTAGCGCACGCGAAAGCATTTTACTCACGGCCAGGCCTGAAACTTGTTTGAGGCCATAAAAATGGCAGGCAAATTGGCAGTCAATTTTATCTCGATTGCATTTGCAGTTTAATAACAACATGTATATTCTGTATGAAATAACAGATAAAAATGTAAACATAATACATCACTCAGCAAGCCATCTATACAGTTGTGTAAAAAAGGTCCAGTCATGTAGTTTTAATTTTTTGCGCTTTGTTTTTCAGTTAATTTATAAATTTAAAGAATGGCATCCACGGATTATCTTTCATATATTTTTGCTGTGTTAGTTTTGTGTGGTACTGCATTTGGATATTTGAAAAGTGGTTAGTAATAATTTGCTCATGAATATTCTCTTGGTTAACTTTGCAAATGTTTTGTTAACATTTTGATGTATAATTTCCTGTTTATTTAGGAAACCCCCAACCACTCATCTTTGGTATTATATTTTTCTCCTTGTTATCATATGGTGCCAGCAGATCTTCTGCAAACCCTAAAGATGTTGGTGTTTTGATGGGTATGTAGGGATATAATTTAATTTTCTTGACAATATTATTCTTAGAATTTTTATCATATTACTTATAGGTATAATAAATTTATATGATATATGATATTGTAGCACAATATTTATATTCACAAACTTTTTATTTGATGAACAGAAGGTTTAAGTGCACCTGGATGCATGGGTCACAGAGTTCCTAGCTGTCTTTTGGGTTCCAGTTCTGTAAAAAATTCTGTTCTCAAATCATTATCATGACACTTAAATAGGTTATGAATTATTTCTAAAAGATAACTTGGCTGTTTGTCCAAATTTTTTTTTTAATGTGACTATTTTAGATTTTACCAAATATGCTTTGAAAATTTATTATCAAATATATATAATATATATATTTATATCATTTTATCAATTTTTTTTTATCTAATTAAACTTAGAGAATTTAGTCTACAAGCCCTCATTTACTAAAACCAAATTGTAAAGGTTTTTAGTCTAAGATTAAAACAGAATATAAGCAATATAATTTCTTTTCAGATTTAGTTTACTTGCATTATAACATTCATCATGATTTGATAAGGCCTTTGAGCTTTTTTATATAATTTTTAATGCCAAAATTGCATATTTTTTAGTATCAAGTTTATTGTTGGCAGTGATAATGGGATTCCGTTTCTACTCTGCGGGATACTTCAAATTTATGCCTGGAGGCTTGGTTATGTTTCTCAGGTACACCTTTTGTGTTTGTTTTGATAATTTTGATTTTAAATGCTGTTATTGTGATTGCAAAATTATGAAAGCAGATTTAACAGGGTCTAATAAAATCAGTCTCAAAAGCTTTTCAGATATTTGTATTTCCTATTTGTTACTCGTTATGACAACTGGTTTATTCATTTAATGTACTTCATCTCAAGTTTTTGACTCACTCTGGAATACTGATGTTCAGAATTGTAACAAGTATAGCTAATATTTTCATCTTCTTTTGTTTCAGCATTGCAAGTTTTCTTCGAAATGCACTCATTTACAAGCAGTCATAAAACTTTGAAATTGTTGAAAAGCGAGAACTTATTTTTTTATCTAATTTATCTAAATGACTTTGTAACTTTTTTATTATTATGACATGGTGCTTTTTATACAAAAAACAATACAACAAAAGAAATAATACCCATTCTTTAGAATATGGCCTACCTTAGTTGTTCGAACAATTTATTTGCTTCTAATAAATTTTTTGCTACTCAAAATCAAAACCACATAAAATTTTCACAGTGTAAGTAAGATACTAAAAAGATTCTTAGAAACATATTTATGGAACCAAGTTGCAGAAATTGGAAAGTTACATTAGTGTAGGATCTGTTGATTCCTTACAGTATTTTTAGAAACATTTTAATAGATGTATGAAGTGTTTTGTTACTGCAAAATAAACGTCTCATAGTCATATAAATGCAATTCATGCTTTTAGCAGATATAATTTATCATTTCCCTTTAAACTTTTATGAAATGATTCCTAACAAATACATGAAAATATTTTAAAGTTAAAGTTTTTTTGCAAGTATAATTTTAACAAAATTTTGTTCTTACTATCTATCATGTGATTTATGCTTATTGATGGCAGAGAACATGTCTATTCAGTTTATTGACTAGTTGCATGAAATTTGATAATCAGCAAATCTTAAAATTCCAGACATCATATAATAACATATTACTTACAAATCAAGTTTATAAGGACAAAAAGATGTGAGGTTAAGAACAGGAAGATTTTAAGCTGCTTCAAGCTGACATGATATTTGCATCAAATGACATTTTTTGTTTTTGATTTTATTATTTTGGGTATTGATTAGGCATTTTAGAAGAATTTTTTGTTTTTCTTTATTATGGGATTTTGCTTGGACTTATTAGGTCATTTCAGATTTATTTATTATTTAGTTGTTTATTTAAAAATATGATGTGTTAATGTTATAGGAACAACCTTTTTTATGCTCTGTTTTTATGTGTGTGACCCACAGCAAACATAGGTGATGGTTATAATAACAAAGTTTAGGTTGTAAAAATATGGTAATTTGCATTCTTCAAGGTTTGTATGATTATTGATGGTAAATATGCTATATTAACTATTTATGCTGGGTTATATTAACAATCAATTATAAGCCATTTCATTTTTCAAAATTTAGATTGAGATTCTATTCACTTATTGATCTATTATTAAGTGCTTGATTTATTTTCAAATTTTCAATATAAAAATCTTCAACCCTACATAATGTGTTGTGCGTTTCCTTTTTAGGGAAAATGATACATAGTAGACATTAGAAATCATAAAATGTCTTACTCAGTAAAAGGTCAACTAGAGTTTCAAAGCAGGAAGATTCCAGTTTTAAAGCCTGATAATGTTTCACTTGGAAAATGTGTGACCTGTCATCATTTTGTTCGAAGATACTCATCAATAAATGATCTTGAAATCATCAATATGCTTAAGAGTGGTTGTATTTTCAAAGGCTTCAAAAGAGTGCGAGCTGAATCAGTGGAAGAAGAAGGATTTGCGAATATGCATTTTATTCTGTTGTTATCGAACAAGGATGAAACTATACACAAACAGTTATGTATAAGAAGGATTAGTAAGCTGCGAATACACTTTGATGGAATGGAAGCAATGAGTGAAGTATTAACTAGCAATTGTTCTGCTGTGGTATTCTTTGTTGATCGAAAATATGAAAAGATATTCCTGTTTCATTTCAAAAAGACTACAATGAAAAAGATTGAAATACCATTGGATTATAATCAGACCTGGAAATTTGTTTTAATTTCTGATATTCTTTACATTGAAAAAGACTCATTGTTTTTCATAAATTTTTATGCTGAAGAACCATTTGTACGAAATATCAAGATTAAAAGCAATCAAGAAGCAGTTGCTCACTCCAGCGAGATGGTAGTATTGGCTCAAATGGATGATATAGAACAGCCCAGTCTTTTATGTGATATGTTACAATTGCAAAATATCCAGAAAAGAATAATACCTTCAGAAGAAGTAATGGAAATCTTGTTTGATAGTATGTTAAGCATAATACATGTTAAAAATAAATTCATATGGTTAGCTTGCAGCACACACTCAATATCTGTGTTGACTTCTAAAATGGTTGCTGACATCTTTCCTTTATTTGACTTGAAACTGTCTGAGATTTTTCCACATTGCAGCAACTTCAGTTTCAAAACGTCATGTTACTGCAACAGCACTAGTCAAGTATTCATTGTCTATACAAAATCTTACAATGAAGAAATCAGCAGTGCTATTATAGTACTTGATCTTAACACACTAAGTGTTTCAAGTATCTTGGAGTTGGAGCTAACTTTGAACAGGAGACCGCAAATTGACATGCATGCCTCTGTCAGTGGCCATAAATTGTTTATTCAAGAAACATTCGACAATAAAGTCATATTCTACCAAGTATTCAAGTTAATCCCAAATAACCTTACGTTGCAGAATATAACAAAGCAGTTTATTTGGGAAAATTTATCAGAAGAAGTTGAAAATTCTGAATTTCTACCAAAACATCTGAAACAAGATCTTAGTGAGGGATTTTAGGGGGTTTGGGTAAATTTTTATGCTTTCATTTTACTTTGAAGTAAAGAATAATTTATTCGTAAAATTTCAGCCACTGAAGGTATAGTGTATGATTAATGACATTAATTAGATTGAGTTCCTAATAAAATTAATATGAAATTTGTGACACAATTTGTAATAGCTTGACTTTTCTTCAAATATTTGATGATAACTACAAGGTCCCAAGAGTTGAGTATTTTCTATTAACTGTCTTAAAAGATATTAAAAATGATTAATCTAATATTTTTTTAAATATTGTCATAGAAAAGTGCATTTGGTACGACAATTTACTTAGTTATTTGATTAGGCTTGGTTTGTTTATTTGTTTTATTTAACCATACCTCAGGAAATGCATTTTAGAGCATCTGGAGGAGGTAAAAATGATAGTTCTGTTTAATTGTTCAAATATCTTGTGATAGAGGTTTGTATTATATTCTCTACCTGATACATGCTTTACCAAGATTGAACTGAAAATAAGATAAAAATCGCTTAAAGAAAAGTCAGTTGGTCATTGTTGTTATTAATTGAGTTCTTGTAGTATACTTTTTTGTATTTTTTTAGATACGTAGCATTAAATATTTATAAAGACACTTATTCAAAAAGATTTATTTCTAATATTTCATATTAAAGTTTTTAACATTATGAAGAGAGTATTAATATAAACATCTTTCGAATTCTTAGTAACTTACAGGCTCCCGAAGGATTGGATAAGGGTAAGATAAATAACATGACGTTAACTATAAGTCTAATATTAATTAAGGTAGAATATTTGCTGATATTCATAGATTCATTGAAAAGTTATTTGAATGTTTTACGCAAAAATCTTAAATCATTATGGAATATTTCCAGATCAAGTCATCCGTAAGATGATTTCACCTGGCTAGATTTTGCCAAAAAGTTTTTGGTGGTCTAAAGTGAATGTAAATGTTTTTGGATTTTTATATAGGGTACAAATCCTAGAGTTACGTAATTAGAACACCTTTATCATAAAATTCTTTATGGAAAAGGGAATAATAATGATAACAAATTTCTTCAAACGACTGCAACAATAACAAATGAATAAACCATTACTTCTTTACATGAACTGAATTGAGCTCGAGCTTGAACTTATTACAATAAGGTCCAATAATTTTATGTTTATAATTTAGAAATCGAACTGTGTAATTAAAAGGTTTAGATTTATTAAATGTAATGTCACAAAATTTATCTCTACTCTGAAATCTGGCTCGCTTTTTTGCTGATAGATTTTGTTATATATGTCTTTGCACATAAAATCAATTTGATTTTTATGAAAAACTGTTTACTTTTTCAGTTTGAAACTACTTGGAACGGTTCTTGGCTTAAATGAACTTATGCAATGTTAGTTAATACAAATAACGAAAATAGTTGAAATTATTGCTCATCAGAATGGCCAATAAAAAGATTATTTATATAGGTAAGCAATTTCTAATAGCAAGCAGAGAAGTTCCAATGTTTTTTGCCTAAAAACTTTGATGTTTGATCCCTGGGAGGGGGTACTTTACTGACCTTTCTGACAGGGACCTACAAGAGACCATTTTAAAGTGAAAATAGTATACTCTAGGAAGGGCTTAATCTCAATAAATTTTCATCTAAACATGAAGAATAAATATAAGCTGAGATTCTTAGGATATGTCTGGGACCGGTTTTTAAGGATTTGGCGACCTTATCAGGCGCAGATACAGAGGTGTAGCAAAGTTTCAGGAGAAAAGTGAAGGGTCGTTAAAAAGTTATTATCTTTTTCATACTGACAAATGATTATGACATTTTAATGACTTTTCATTCTGAAATATTGCCACACCTCTGTATCTGCGCCTGCTTAAGGGGGACCTGATGACGTGACGTGAAGGGTATCTTAACATGCAACACTTTTACCTGAATTTGACTTCTCCCAGGTGCTGGATTACGCATTTGCTAGAATTAATTTAACCGTTATAGAGCAGAGCATATTTATCACAGTATTACTTTTTTTGCAGGTGGTTTGGCAGAGGAGGTTGATGACAAGATGATTCAAGCAGCTTTTATTCCTTTTGGTGACATACTGGACGTTAACATTCCCATAGACTATGAAACTTCAAAACATAGAGGGTTTGCATTTCTCGAGTATGAACTAGCTGAAGACGCAGCTGCTGCTATTGATAACATGGATGAAAGTGAACTGTGTGGTCGTACCATTCGTGTAAATATTGCCAAACCGATGAGGAATAAGGAAGGTGGCTCAAGAGCCGTATGGAACAGTGATGAATGGTTACTAAAGCATGCAGCAAATGAGGTGATCGGTAAAGAGAACGGTCCAGAAGGAGACGAAGAAACTAAAGAAGATGCCAATGATGAGGTATGATTTTAATAGAATAACATTTCTGCATGGATTAAGCTGCACAGATTTTTCAGATTTTGGCTGGAAAAGTTGAATCCTTGTGAAGAAAGAAGCCAATCTATGAATTTCTTAGTTTGTATCTTGCTTACAAATCTGTTATAGAACGAATTCTAAAAAGCGTATCTAATAATGCCCTTTTAGATTTTGTATGCTGTTGATAAGTAAAAACATTGTTTATATTTGTAGTTTTTGTTAGAGAATTGTATTTACAGTCAATCTTTTTTAGTAAGAAACTTTCAAATGAATTATTTTAACCTTTTTCCAAATTGCTAAATTAAAAAGTTTCAATTCTTTTGCAGACAACGGGTGAACCTGCTGCAAAGAAGAAACGAACGAATCCAAAATGTTACTTGGATATAAGTATGAATGATCAATATGCTGGTCGTATTGTTATCGAGTTGAGAGCAGATGTTGTACCAATGACAGCTGGTATGTTTACTTTTCATCTACTATTTTACCGGGGAAACTTTGATGGAGGTGCATGTAGGCTTATTTTCTCTATTGACTGACCTTCCTTTATCCAAAATTCATCGGAGAAAACTTTCTCGAGTAGTGCCTTACAAATTACTTCCTTTTTTTACTTTCAGACTTTAAGTGGCATATGCATAGGCTCTTCTTGTTGCGAATAACAGTTAATCAAAGGAAATCATTTATTACTTAAATAGTCTATACAGAAGTCAGGGAAGAGTTTCAATATTGGTCATGGAAATGAAGGAAATGTCAGGGAATTTCAAAATGAAATTCGGCTGGCAATCTTAATAAACATTCTTGTCGTATTTTAATTCTAGAAAACTTTCGATGTTTATGCACACATGAGAAAGGATATGGTTATCGTAAAAGCACTTTCCATAGAATCATACCAGGATTTGTATCCTTTTCATTTGTTTACAGCAAAAAAATCCTTAAACTTGAAGGTTGTGTGAAAATATTCACGATGAGTATCATGTAAGAAAACGAGAAAAAACAACAACAACAGGGTCGTTCCACCAACTTAGAAACTCAATTATGTGCACTACTAGGAAGGTTACTTTCAGATGGTCACAGTGCACATACTGAAGGTACCTAAGGATCACGACATTTGTAAACATGTTTTACCAAGCACCATTTATTGGCAAAAACTCTTCGACATAATCTTTGCGTTCAGAAAATTGCCTTATAGTTATCTGCTTGCTTTTTATTGATTGAAATGAATTTGATTATTTTTTAAAGTTTCCCTTAATAACCTATTATTTCAAAAGATGTGTCAAGGTGGGGATTTCACTAAACACGATGGGACTGGAGGTATAAAATTCAAAGCAAATATTTCAGGATATTTTCATTATTTTATAGCAAGATTTTGATAATTTCTGTTACTTTCTTTTTTAAAGGAAAATCTATATTTGGAAAGAAATTTGAAGACGAGAACTTCGTACTGAAACATACTGCTCCAGGTAAGTGAGATGTTTGATGTAAAAAAATTGCATAATATTTGTTTAATATTTCAAAGGGTTTTACGTGGCGAGGTTATTTAGTGTGTTGAGAATTTCCAGACGGTCAAATTTGTAGGATTTTGAGAAATTCATTTATTTGAAGGAATAAAGCACTGGAAAAAAGAGTTCAGCTCAACACCAAACTTTTGGCTGAAAATACTTTGCATTTGCATTTTGCAGGGAAAAACGTTTCAAGATTCATGGAAAATAATAACCAAATTTCTCTATCGACTTTTTATTTGATTGTATTTGAAAAAGAGTTTTATGTAGCCAAACAAAACTTCTGAATAGCCTTGTGCTTGAGGTCCACCAAACATTTTGCAGATTGATCCAAAATTGCCAAAACTGAATTTGGAAAATTATTGAATCTTCATCAAATCTCTGAAGTATGACGGTTACAAGTGAAATTTTTGTTGATATTTTAGGAACGATGTCAATGGCAAATTCAGGACCTAATACGAATGGATCACAGTTCTTCATCTGTACTGAAAAAACGGAATGGTATACATCTTTGATCGTTCTATATTTCCCTAAACTCTTATCCTTGAGTCCTACTAAACTCATTGTTTCCAACCAGTTTTTTTTAAGATTTGGCTTGGGCTTCGTATAAAGCTTTTTTAGCTCCGCATTAGAACTGTTATAGTTGAGACACAAAGTATAATCGATTGGCAATTTCCCCTGTCGTACTCATCGTTAAGACGTCAAGCCCTAGGAACCCTTAGTTAAAGGCTACGGCTTTAGTCGCGCTGCGTCTTAGTCTTTTGTAGCATAGCTATTTATCTTTTATTATTCGATCTTCTTGGTAATTCTATCAACGATTGTTTACAGGTTGGATGGTAAGCATGTTGTATTCGGCAAAGTTGTTCAGGGACTCGACATTGTACGAAAGATGGAGGTAATTTCTTTGCTGTTCCATTAGAAATTGATGAACTATGATTTTCTGTCTAATATGATTCATTTTCGAGATGACTTTTAACCTGATGATGGGTTATACAGGATAGGATTTTCACTAGATGATCCATGAATTCAACTGAAAATACCTTCTTGTCTGTTTTTCATGATTTTTTTATTGTTTACTTTGAGTAGCCTCCCACAGTCCTTAATGAACTGTTTTCAATGAGGATTCTTCCTTCATGGAAACACCTTAGGGCATTATGGAGAATTAACAGTGTTTGTGTAATTTTCACTATTGAAAGCCTCGCAAGGGAGTCAAACTCTGGACTCGGGTTTACGTTACCAGAGTCTAGCGCTTCACCCACTCCACGGTTACATTTGTAAAACCTCTAGATATTCAGGCTTTGCTTTCTGCATACTACCTTTTTACGTTGATGATTTTTGATTACAGGGAATAGGCAGTGAGTCTGGTAAGACGAAGAAAAAAGTTGTCGTTGAAGATTGTGGTGAGCTTAAATAACTCAGGTGGAACTAGATAAACTTTATTCCATTGCGATGTTGGAGAATATTGAACCTAGCGAAGGTTTCCTGTTTTGTGGCGGATAAAGATGTTTTACAAACACGTTGGGCAAGACATGGTTGCTTGATGACTTTTAAGATGACAATATAATAGATAATAGAAATTGTTATATGAGCTATGTGGATGAAAAAAGAAAAGAACCTGTAAATGAAGCAAGATGCTAGAGAAATTTATGTCTGTTTTTTAATTTTTTTTTTAATTGTAAAAACCATGTAATATGAAGGAAAACAGCACATGAAATTTTTATTTATATTGAAGATTTTGTAGCATTTTCTACTGTTTTAAATTGAAGAGGTTATAAATGGTACCTGATTTCATTTACTGTCTCGTTATTTCCATTAAATTCTGAAAGCTAGTTATGCTTTGTTGCTTCTCTCTTTATTAATGTTGTTTTAATTTTGACTTACGAATTATCCACCCAAGAGAGTCTCTTCAGTCTATTAATTTTGATTTTCTCTGGAAACACATACGCGCAACCCTGTTGAAGAAAATAAACTTGAGGTCTAAAGATCAGTGAATTAATCGTATTCCTAATAGAATCCGATGTTTTCTTCCCTGATAATGATGGCACTCCATTTGATGATTACAGTCACAGGTTAATTATATGTATGGGGCGATTGCCGTCGTCTAAAAGATCTCAGGTGGGCTATTTTTGTCCTCCTAAAATTTGCATTTAAGGTTTATCGGCCGCCATAAGTTGGCAAACCAAGTATAAAAACGAGAAAGCTACCCGCGTATAAAGTGTAGACAGTGTAGTCTACCTGTATTTTCTATATGAATAAACCTGCAATCATTTAATTCTTTAGGGTATAATATAGAAAGAAAAAATAATGAAAATGTTTGAATGAATTTTGATGAAGTGGTAGCAACAAGACACCGATGTTTCTGATGTTACCATACCAACCATCTTACATCATCAACCACACTCATAATGGCGGACATTGATGGTGAAAAAGTAGAAGAAATTGTCAATGGTGACGTCGAAGAGGGTTTGGTTGGAAAAGAACCAGGAGCCAGGTGTTTTATTTAATACTTTATAGGCACAGATTTTCGCGGTAGATCAAATTTTGCGAATTTTGCGGGATTCAATTTTAGCGAAAGATCGGAAATCTTGATATTTTTCTTCAAAGAACACATGAGAATTTTGACAAATCTGACTCTTTTAAAATTGGATCTTCTTTGAAGATTTTTTACATAAAAAATTATCATTTGATTTTGCAATTTTCGAGAAAACCGCGATACCGCGAAATTAACTTCCCGTAAAATACAATAAAATACCTTAAACATTCAATTTTTTTGAGAAAAAGCAAGCAACTTTTACTTTCTTAACTGTTTATGGTGCTTCGTCCCTTCAGTGTCCCACTTATGGGCCGACTTGGCCCAAAAAAGGGTCAGGAACTATATATTCTTTCTCATAAAAATACAAAAAGATATTTATATAATTTTCTTCATTTTCTTTCTCTTATGTTTTGAAGAAATTTGGATGAATCTTTATTTGCTGCAGAATCATTTGAAGATTTAAGCAATGAAGCAGTAGCTCAATTGGATGGACAATGTTCCAGTAGAACAGTTTCTGCAAGCTCTACAGGTAAATTTTTTTTTATAACTTTAGAATGCAGAGACGAGAGTACTTGTTAATGATTAACAGACATTTCTGATAGAAAAAACTTGTGAAATGAAATTTCTATCAACCGGGAACTTTCAATAGTTGGACAATATTTCTCAGATAGATACCTAGCTGTACTTTTTACTTCTATCTTACGTAGGTGTAGAGAAAGAAGATGAACTAGTTGAATCAAATGAAGAAACGAAGGAAGAAGTCAAGACAATTGATGATAGCAGTAAACCACCCGAAACTCTTGATGGTACATTTTTAGCCAACTCTGTAGATCATTCAAAAGTGTTTTCACATAGACATAGGTCGTAGAGGAATTAAGACCCTAACCCTCTATTTTAAACACTCTCATTTTAGAGACCCTCCCCCCTTCAAAGCAAAGTATTTGGGTCACCTTACATTTTGTAGTTGAGTATAATTTATAGCTCAGACCTTTCGACCCCGACAACAATATATCTTAATTCCATGGTCGCGTATTAATTAAAATGAATTTCTTATCAAGGAAATCTAGTTATATGGTGTGGCAAGCCCTATGTCTGAGAATCTTTTTTTGGCAGAAAACTCAGACCCCTGAATTAAGGAAAGATTTAGCATCCATTATTTAGCAACTCGAAAGGAGTGTCATTTTATTCAAATTATCACAAATTTGCAATAAAAGCTAGCTTACCTCCTTGCTGGATTTTTCCTTTGTAGAAGTCAGATTAAAGCGCGCAGAATCAGTGGACGAGAGACAAAATTCAGTAGAAGGTATTTGATATATTTTAATCTACATCTTACACAAATCTGAGTTAAAAGAAACGACTCCGGCTCTGAAGAAAGAGATATTTGATGTTAGTAAACTACAAAACATTACGCTTTACAAATCGACTCTCTCGATATCGATTTATGTTTGCTGAAAAAACTCGCGTCATGTTTGGTTAACTTTCCTTCTTGGTAACAGCTCTGATGTTTAGAATTTTCAACCCATTTCTTTCCGTTAAAATCGAGTAGCCCTTGGCTAGTAGTTTTGAAAATTCTTTTTTGAACCTTTTCAATAGATATGAACGATGAATCTTGGAAAACACGGAAGAAACATGTTTTTATACTAAGTGAAGCTGGCAAACCAATTTATACAAGGTAAACGATGATTTGTTCCTATCTTAAATTATTGGCAATGAAAAGACAAAAGACACTTTCCAGATTCGGTTGTGCAATAAATTGATGACGCCATCTCAAACTTCAGTTTGCAAGAATCATCGATCCAAAGCACATACTAAAATAAGTCAAGTGTCAAAATTTGAAAATGGATTTATTTTGTTGATTTGATATTAGACGACGAAAACTCGTGTTTACATGAAAAGGACGATGGTAGGAGAAACGAAAAATATGAGAGACTGAAAGACAAAAAAGTGCAAAAACTATTGTATTTTAATGTTAACAAAATTTGGATGGAAATTTAAAATTTTTTTTTGCTGTAGGTTTGGAAATGAAGAGAATTTGGTAACAATGATGGGATTGATGCAAGCCATTGTTTCTTTTGTTCAAGATAATGACGATAACATAAGGTAAACATGAGATTTAATATTTTCCTGCGAATTCACGATCGAGTGGTCAAAGCTTTGGACTATCAAATTGAAGGTTCTTAGTTCGATACCTTCACGTGGCTGTTATCGGTGTAATGTATTTCCTGAGAAGGCAGGATTCTCTTTGATTTAGTTTTACGGAATCGAAAATAAGGTTTTCCTGGGTATGAAGTAAGCTATCATTTCCGATCTTTTCTGCGGATTTGCGATTAAGTGGTCAAAGCATTAGATTTTCAACATAAAGGTTTATTTGTTTCCTGAGAAGGCAGGATCCTCTTTGATTTAGTTTCACAGAATCGAAAAAGTGGATTTCCTTGGTTATGAAGTAAGGTATCATTTCCAAATTAATGACAAAATTCAAATCACTTTAGTGTCCTCAATCTGGACAATTTGTCCTCAATATCAATTATGTGGACAATTTTTAATAAAAAAATTCTTGAGAGTTCTTTTTTTGATAGAAAACTTCGTCAAAACGAGACATTTTATTGACTACATTCATTTCTAAATTTGTACCTTAGATGTGTGAATGCTGGCAATCATAAATTTGTTTTCCTTGTTCGTGGACCAATAATCCTCGTTGCAGTTTGCTCTTCATCGGATTCTCAGACACAGGTACTGTCTTGAAAGTCAGACTTATTTTTTACTGTGCCAGATAAGACAACTCATCCTATGTGGTATTTGAAACAGTTATATTAACTTTTTGCGTCGCGTACTATACAAAATATTTGAACTGAATTTTGTATATTGGACTCGATCCCTTCAACTTTTTACTTTTTTGTCGTTTAAGCTAGCTCATATTTTACTAATCTTTGGTACCTTGGTCATGATGCTCCTAGTCTTACAGAAATTAAAAAATGTTCATTCTTTTTGGTGACCTGTCGAAAAATTCCTGTTATAATTATAATTAAATAATTTAAAATTTAAAATCAACCAAAACGGTTTAATTCGAGGCTCCAAAAACTTGATCAATGGCTTTAGGTTTAAATGTTATGTATGTCTGACTCTACTCGAGAAAAAGCTTCTTTCTGGAATACACTTTTCTTATTCAGGCGAAAAACTGATAGATATGATAAAAAATCGCCAAGACTCCTTATTTAATTTCTTATAAAAATCAGTTCGTGATGGCTAGACATCCTTTTTTTTTTAGTTGGTGATGCAGCTGACATATGTTTACCATCAAGTTCTAAGTGTTCTTACTTTCACACAATTGACCAAAATCTTTCAACATAGAAGAAATTATGATCTAAGAAAATTATTAGCAGGTAAATCTTCTTTCTTTGGCCCTTCCAAACTATTTTCATTAAACAATCTGCTTATGTCGGATGTGAGACCATCGCACACTTGAAAGCTGTGATCTGATTGGTTATTTTCAAGAACACAGGAGATTCGTTGTTTTTATTATTGTTTAACCCGAGGTCATAAAAAAAGAACATTTTGGGAAAATGATTTCAAAAAATTAGGGTTTTGCCTCGTTTAGCGTAGGGCAGCTCAAATATCAACCAGTTTTATTTAATATTTAAATTACTTTCAGAAAATCGAGATCTCAAAGGAAAAAGTCTGGTAGAAATGCTTAGTTCTCGAGATGTGATCACAGACCTCTCTCGTACGCTTCTTCTCGCATTGTTCTTCCGCCCAGATGCATCTTTGGAATCCTTTTAGGACAATATCTATTGAAAAATGCAAAATTGAACATCTTGCAAATATCTGATACCAAATTTCTTGTGCTTACCAGTTGTCGTCATATTGTAAACTCTTATAATCCAACTTTCCACACTTCAAACTATTCCCAATCTGTTTCAATTAATCACTTAAACTAACATTACTAGGTTAATCGAATTTTAGAGTTTACTGTACTTGATACGTTGAGAATTACTATTTTTCAGGGACAGAACGCTTCATCGATAACTTATTGAATCTGATGAGCCATGACCCTAGTTTCATCTTACAGGCCGTAAGTTTCCATTAGGTTTCCGTAAGATTCCATTATTTAGAAGGTTTTTTTCAAGACAGCTATGGTTTTTTGGTTTATTTTAATTTTGGCTATTTTGTTGCCACTCTCCAGAAAGCATACACCAGGAAATCCTTATTTTCTAAAAGCTAATAAAAAATCTACTCAAAAAAATTCCCTCTGAAACGTCATTGTCATCAGTTATGATATTTTAGGCTCCCCTTAGTCTGATCGCAGACCTTAACGGACCGCACTTAGCTCTGCGTGTGGTGAGGTCTGTGATCAGACTAGGCTCCCCTTTGAAGTATTTTCCAAAAGTATTGAATGATGTTTCATGACTTGATTGTTATATTACATTTGAGATATTTGCTTACTATTTTCTTTTTTCCATTTTTTATTTGAGATTCGCTTCATATTTTCTAGGTGCGTTGTTTACCACTGGCAAACACAGTCAGAGATTCTATCGGGCAAGCTTTGCAAAGTGCTCGAACCAAGGTAAGCATTGTATGAACTCAAAAACTTTCTTTTGATAATGAATTAAATACTTAATGACTTTTCAGGTACGTTCTTTGACTACCGGGTTTAATCTGTTTAGCCTGTTTCTGTCCATTGCACGCGTTGCTGGACTGCATGGGCTCTGCCACCATAAATCTTTTCCATCAATGCCGACTTTAGTGAACATCTGGCACTGAACGGGTTATATGATATCATTAAAATATCGTGTAATAAGGTTATTTAAAACTTTCTGATCTTGTGCTCTTTAGTGAAACCCGGAAGGGTGGAAAATTATACCCTTACAGGTAGTACATACCTGTGGTCTTAAGGTGAAGTAACCTCTGGAGATGATAACATCACCATTTTAATCAACCTCTACAACATAAACATGAATGCCAATTACCATAACAGTAACTTTTTAAATTCCTAATTCAATTTACGTCTTGTTTTTTACTTTGTTAGTCTTAATATTTCAATAACTTTGAGAGTGTTTAGAAGATGATAGCACTTGTAGTTTGGGCTATACGCATACCAAGCAACCCACTGCCTACAGGGTACA
>JAUBWS010060145.1:0-14853 GCA_032270445.1 Darlingtonia californica | reverse complement strand
CCCCCACAGTTCGTCTGCCTAAAATCCGCAAATCTTATTCAATTTACATGAAAATTGGCACAGACATAGACTACCATGTGAACTTTCAAAATATATATAAAAAATTGAAAAAAAAATCACCAAAAATGCTGACATCAGCATGTATTGCACAAAAATAAGCATTTGTTGGTGAAAATAGAGCGTGTTTTTAATTTTTAATAACTTTTTTTGTAGGAGAGATATTTTTGTTCTGTTTTTGGTTTAGAATTAATAAGACAATGGAGTTTATTTTTAATTCCAAATGAAGCGTCAAATTGTTCATAAAAATGTTTATAGAGCGCGCCAAAATGACCAAAATTCAGAAAATTGGCCATGTGGCGTCGCAACTTAAAATATAGATTTTTCACATCACTCTTTTGGTATTGACTTAATTAGTAACTGTTCAAAATCTGAAGTCAATATCATTACTGGTTCAAAAGTTATGAACAAGTGCCAAAATGACAATTTTGGCCAAATTTGTGAAACATGCCATTTTTTTTATCTAAAATCACTCACAACTTCCCACTATGACGTCGTAAAAACATGTTTTACCCCTCATTTGAAAGCTATAATTATCCCCTACCTCATAACAGCTAAATAAAACGTCAGAAGTTGTTGAACTTGGCAAAATTGGCGGTTTTAGGTCAAATTTCACTATACTGACGTCATAGTGACGTGATCAAGTCAAATTTTTTGGAACTTTGCCAAATTATTGAGAATTCGTATATTAGATGACTGACAAAATATGAAAATATTTACAGTTGTCATTAAAAAGTTATTTGACAATACACATCCCATGGTTTAGCTATTTGGAGGTTAAAAATAGTGTGAGTGGTTCTGACTAATGGCCAATCTCAATCTCAACAACTAAAAATTTTGACAAAATAATATGGCCAACTAAATTTTGTTAACATAAGCAAAATTTTGTTGAGTTATCGTAACTAGTTCAAAATCACCCCCGCCCCCCCCCCCCCCCCCCCAGGTATTAGGACTTAAGATTACCTTTTCGGATATGGCTGTTATCAATGAGGGTCTTGCCTTCTTGGAAACACACCCATGGAGCCATTTAAAATCAGCAAGGGTTAAAAAACCTAAATTCTAAACCCAGCGCCTTATGGTCCACGGTCAATAATAAACCATCATTGACCAGACCTATTCAACATTATTGTTGCACTTTCATATCACTCACAAAAACAATGAATAAGTTCAAACATATTTCTGTTTATTTCATTTATACTTCTTATTATTTCTTCCTCTCTCAGTAGTGAAATCTCCACTCCATCACAACTTTTTTTCTAACTACGTTTGCTTTTATTTGTTTTGATTTTTTATGTTCAAGTAGAAATTGAAAACACTTGAGTGAAATTGGCAATACCATAAATAACGGAATAACCGCCCGGGGTGCTTATTTGAAAATGGAGCTAATTCGGCAGAGGCGGTTAATTATGCAGGGGCGCTTATTAAATTTTTCTCATATAAAAAGAAAAGGTGTCTTTTTAATTTTTCTTTCTTTATTTTTAAAACCTAACAAAACAATATTCAAATTCAAAGCATAGAAGTAGTATAAAGCAAAGTACAACATACAGTACGACAAAAATTAAAATTATCAGTTCTAAAATATCTTGATATCTTCGTCTTCGTATATATACTAGTGTCAAAAAAGCGCCCCCTATCGACTACTGTGTGACGAAATAAGCACCCCTTTTGTTTTAGGGGGCGGCTATTTAGGCAGGGGCGTTTGTTTAAAAAATGAATCTCACCCTGGGGCACTTATTCGACAGGGGCGGGTAATCGCAAGAGGACGGTTACTCCGTCATTTCCCGCCTAAACTAAAATGAATTCACTGAGATGCGGAAGTGCGTGAAATTCATCGAAATTCAAATGGGGCAAGTCATAGGAAGTATGAATGGATAGTGAATCTAAACGCTTACGCGAAGACCTCAGAAAGAAATATATAAAAGAGAGTTATAGTCTTGTTTCCAACACAAAAAAAGACACACGATCAATGAAATATGTCCACTGCAGCTAGGAAAAAAGTTATACTTTCAAATGTCGATGGCAGCTTTTTTAGAGAGCGTAATAAGAGCTTTCCCTTGTCTAGAAATTCAAGTTTAAAGTTTGAAAAGTGTTGGAAAAATCTTGGAAATTCTTCATTTTTTTTCCAGAAAAAAACCGGAATATATCAAGCAAAGCACTCTGTCATTATAGTCTTTAGCTACCACTGTGATTTTCACTCACTCTTGAAACAACAATTACTTCTTCTCAATTTTCAACATTAGCTCAGTACACCCGATGCCCTTTAACAATCATTCTAAGAAGATAATCGTTTAACTTGTGTAACGTAAAAGCCAAATCAAAACCATTGAAAAAAGTAAAGTCAAAATTATGTTGACGTAAGAAAGTTCGTACTTAGTCTTCCTGTACTGATTTTTGTGTAACTCCGCCTTAGTATTTTTATGGGAATTCCGATGACAACAGAAGTCCGCTTTATGCGTCCAGCCTCTAAATAACCACACGACCACGGTTCTTGAAGTCAATGACAGGTATATATACTACGTATACCACAAACCCTTAAACCTTCTCAAAGAAAGAAAAGAAGAATAAACGAAAAGTAGGAGTATGTATATATTCCTGGAAATAACTTCGAAAAAAAATGAAATTCAAAGTTAGCGTGAAGTTAAGAATACAACGTAAGTCTTAATCTCGTGTCCGAAATAAACGGTTGGATGGAAATTTTGTTCAGAAAAAACAAACGGGGCGGTTGGAATAAACGGGGTGGGTGGAACTTTTTCTTCAAATCTTCAAAACATGTCGCAATCCTTCTAACATTAGCTTTTATGAGGGCTTAAGGAGGGTTGGAATGTAAAACTAAGTCAATACCAGTAAGTTAGAGCTCAGATGAACGTTTTAATTATAATGATAGCTGCGAAAAAGGTGGAATTTTATTTATTTCATAATAGATTTTTTGAAAAAAGTCTCCCTAATGAGAGGGGTGGGTGGAAAAAGTCTCAAATTTAAATTGTATGGTTGGAATAAACATGTCTTCGGTGGAAATTTTCTCCAAAATTAACAAAGGTCCCGGGACGTTTATTCCGGACACGACAGTATACGGGCTTATCAGGTAGAGAAATATGAGAAAGTCGCAAAAATAGAAACATAGAAGTATCTTCAAACAATAATATAGTGGAATCTCTGTAAATCAGAAACCCTATAAGACGAACAGTAAGTCACAGAACGGATTGACTTACAGTCAAACTCTCTATATAGGAAAATCTCTATAAAGCGAAAGTCTTTAAAACGGACTGTTTTGCTGCACCAATGCAAGCCATGGGATGAAAAAGGCAAGTTTCACAAAAATAAGTTTATCTTTTATTTTCTACTTTTAGCCCATCTTTGTCTAGACGTTAAAAAACTTCTCGGCATTTTTTTCTAACCAGTCTATAGCTTTCTTAGCACCAAGAAACATATATTGGATTGTTATCTCAAGGCCATATCCTGCTAACGGTTGTTATATACCTAAAAACATTTTCAGTGAATCTCTATAAAGCTGACATCTCCTGAAAGCGGACACATACTTTTTTTCAGCCGATGGTGGCCGCTTTATAGAGATTCCGCTGTTCATTATGACATTGCATGTCGATTCTAATTAAACTCTCTAACGCAGATGTTTGTAAAGCTTCGTTCAAGACCAATTACTCCAACTACAACGGAAAAAAAAACACTCAACTCACATAAACATAATCGATAAGGATCACATGGATCGATTTTTAACGGTCAAACGTTTGTGTCTCGTTGAAGTTGATCTTGTATACTTTGTGGAAGCAAGAGAGAAAATTAAAAGCTTATTATTTACAGGTAAAAGATACGAATAAAACATCTACGGAGGAGGTCATTTGACAAAGGATTTGGTATTGTTTGATGAGGATTCCACTCTCCTTCATAGATCCTGACTTAGATGTTGATGATGTAGTTTCAATACAGACAAAACGAGAATTCAAGGTAACTTTATAGTTTCTAATAACATGATATAGTAACCATAAACGGATTAAAGAAAACTTCTTTATAAAAAAGTAAGAATAAAATATTATAAAATGAGATAAATTTAACAGATGGACGGTGCCATTTTAAGCTGGACAAGACAACCAGGAAATGAGATTCTTAAAAAACCACTACGATGAAGAAATGCTAAACGAAAGGGAAAACGTGAAAAGGAAGGTGTTTCGAAAAGCTCTCTATACACGCTGTGATTCTATATAAATTAATTAGCGTAACTAATAATAAGTGATTCCCGATTTATGAAGCATTTCAAAATTTGAAATAAGGCTGAGGTATGCTCTTATGTCAAATTTGGGCTTACCATTATGCTTATAATATGTTTGAAAGATTTGAATATTCCTGCTTGGATAAAAATCTTAGGATAACGTGGAATATGTCGTTTCTTCCCTGAAACTTTTCACAATTAATTTAACTAAAATGAAAGACGTGAATTTCTCAGCTTCAACTAGTAGAAACTTCCAATCAAATTTTATGAATACTAGCAGTTACTAGTTTGAGAAATATGAAAAATCAAACCCTAAATTTAAAATCGAGACTTTGATACTAGGTATCCAAATGGTATTCCAGAGTGAATGTGTGACTTGACTAAAAGCCACACAAATAAACGCATAGGATAAAGGTATGACGCCTTTTAAACGTTTCAAATAGAGTAGAATCTCGCTTCACGTGATTCCTATAATTTGAAATTGGCTTAAAACCTTCTATTTTATAGAAAGACGAGGGAGAAATTTCTGTGCCATACTGGAAAACCAAATCCAAGATCACCCTTTACAACATCCTTTAATTTTGACGTGATTTAACTCACTCCCCCCCCCCCTGAAAATTTAGAAATTTTTGACTCAACCATTACGGAATCTTATCAATTTTTTGTCTAACTTTCATGGAATTTCCATCAAAATTTCAATGAACGCGGCCTTGAAATCCCGAAGGACCTTAACCCTCTGGTTATTTTTATCTAGAAAAGCCCAATGCTAAGCACAGAGGTGAACTGGTGAGTGGGCGTACTTTAAATGAGTGCAAAGCCTAGCGTCTTAATAGCTTCTACTCTCAAGGCAACCTCAACTTCCTCGTAGTATTCACTGGGTAACGCAAGCTGAGGCAATGCCACAGAGGCGAGTGTCTGGCGCCTCTTTTTAAAACAACCAGTCCCTTGTCGTATGGGAAGCAACATCGACACTGATCGCACCACTGTTATCATCTGTAGACCTGGCCCACACAGATGATTTCCTTCTGGGCTATCGAAAGACCATGGTCCGGGTAACTAACCCGACCAAGAAAGGTAAGGTATGCACAGAGACAAACATTTAAAAAAAAAAATGTTTAAATAAAAACTCTAGTCAACTTACCAGTTAAATACCATGCACTTGTGAACGGACTTTCAATCTTCTGACCTGTCCGACTTTTAGTGCTGATAGATTTGACCTTGACTGTGTAGTTTTTCCCAGGTTTCAACCCACGGAACTCAGCCACCAATTTTTCCGTTAGCACTCCAGGATGTATACCATGTTCTAGTTGACAGAATAAAACAATCATAAAAATTATTCCAAGTTCTTGAATAAGGATTTAATAAATACAAGGAAAAATCGGTCGAAACAAACTTTAGCTTTTTTTAAGCGATTTAAATGCGTAAGGCGAAGGATAAAAATTTCGCGGAAAAAACTTTCGCAAAGAAAAGGCCAAAAAACTCGCGAAACCGCGAAATTTTCTTTCCGTGAAAGTTTCTTCCTTTAAAATAATCAACGCAATGGTAACAGAACCAGTGAAAAAAAGGAAGGAAGCTGATGAATGAGTCTTCTGTGTACAACTGCGAGCATTCCCATCATTATTTTGATACTAGGTCATTCAGAAACTTCAAGTAAAGATCCAACAGGCTGAAATATGACTAGACTTTTTCCAGTTAACCGGCTAACTTGAACCAACATTCTGATGAATTTCCTAGTTTCCAACATTCTGATGAATTTCCTAAATTCCAGATATTTTTAAAGTCTGACCAATGAGTTCAGTCTGCGCAAAGCCTATAATGTCGAGGCAGGGATCCCTGACTCAAACAACAGCGTTGGGACAGAAAAGTTCAGACACAGATCCTAGAGGATTTTAAAACGAGAAGACGAAGATTGACGAGACAGGCATGCCTGACTTAAACAACAGCGTTGAGACGCGTTGGGACAGAAAAGTTCAGACACAGCTCCTAAAGGATTTTAAAACGAGAAGACGAAGATTGATACCTGACACAGCATGAGTTTGATATTCCAAAGTAGGTGGTTCTTTTTGAGGTGCATCCCATCTTACTTTGATATTTGTCGATGATGAAGAGAGTTTTGAAAGGTTGATTGGAGCCAAAGGTACTAAAAAGATAACTCAATTTACATCATCAGTTTAAATGTAAAGGTCAGCCTAGAATTTTCGTAGGAATAAATTCTTTGTCGGTAAGGAGACTCAAATTTTTAATATTTCAAAAGTGGCGTTCGCAAAATAAAAGTCACATGTACGTTTTTTACCCTCGGGACCGATCCCTTACCTTTCTCATCTGTTCTAACCAATTTCTCTGAAACTTTAGAACCAACACTATTGACCACTTTCAATTTGATTGTGTACCATGTGTACGGCTTCAAATTGTAAATTTCATATGCAAGATTTTTATCCAACTGATCAGTGATTTTAGAAACAACATTTGTATTTAGAAAATTATCTACACCTCCTTCAACATGGCTGATCTAAAAAAATTAATGGTTGACTTAAACATTTTAAAATTACATATTCAAATTAGCCAACACACAGGTTGGTAATCCTAGGGAACTATACTTCGCAAATTGCTGTTCTTGGTGTGTCTTCTGCGAGATCAAAGAAATTTTGGTCAATCGCAAAAAATGTTGGCATGCCTTAGTTTTTGTCATTGTATTAGATTCACAATTCAAGCTTGGAGAAGGAAAGTACATCTTTTCGTATACTCGATTTGGTTCTACTGTATGCAAATTGCTTTTGTTTGGTAAAAAGTTTGAAGCTTTTCTCAAAATTCAAAGTCTAACCCATTCCTAAAAATAATTTCCCACAAACTTTATTTTGTTCAGTCATTTGCAAATAATTCAAAAAATGGGCAAGACATTTTTCATAAATGCCTTAATTCGTTATTCTTTTTTCCCTTTGTATTTCCACAGAGACTATCATTAAATTTCTAAATATAAATTGGTGTACTCTGTGTTTTTAAAGAAAAATGGCCATTTAATTATTACAGGGAGGTACGTGACCAGTGCGAACGTTCGCATCTTTTAAAAAATTTATCACCATACACTCTTTTTTTTTATAAGAATTCTTTTTATAAGAATCACGAGGCTCAAAATCGTCAAAAAATTAAGAATATCATAAGAATCATGCACAGGCTCAAATTCAAAAATTTGCCTAAAAAATAGCCTTTTTGGAAAATTGTGTCATCAATTGTGATTTATGTAGGAAAAATTAAGAATAATTCAAGAATATTTGAGGGTCAATTTGGTCGAAATCTTAAGAATCACAAGGCTCAGGTCTGATTTATGTAATTCTTATAATAAAAAAAAGAGTGTAAAACATAGATGTGATCTATATCTATGATCGTAATAAAAAAGCTAAAATCAGAAATTGTTAACCAAGAAACCAACAATCATCATTTGTCATACTTTTTCCTTGGAAAAATGAATGCTTGAAGTTAAATTTAATTTATAATAGAATTCATACGATTTTCCCAAAAATTATAGAAAGTGAAGACAGTTGGAACAAAAATTCACGAGGGGTTTGATGCCTTGGTAAAAAAAATTATGCGTACATAACAATTTAAGAAGCATATAATGACTATTATGAAAAAAATACATACTGAAGAAAGACATCAAACCATATCTAACTTACATGATATTGGACCTCTTTGTCATTCAAGTATTTTGGTCTTTTCCAAATCACTTGGAGAATGTCAAATCTATCATCGTCATACTGTACAAAGAGTTCGGAAACAGCAGCTGGAGCTACATGATACGTAAAAATTGGAGAAAAAAGCTACATTTGCTAAGGATACAATGAACATTTGAGGCTTGAGTTAAGGAAGCTTGTCATCGTCATCAATTGAGATTAATAGAAACGTTTTTTATTCCTTCCCCAGGCTGTAACAATTGCAGACACTTAACATCTCTAAAACTCAATTTTTTTACGTCGGTAGAATTTACTGGTGTAAAACAATTTTATGTTTGTAAACATACAATTCACAATGACAATTTTGTAACTTTAACAAAACGTTTCCAGTGTATAGCAGTAAGGTTAAAGTTTGCATTGGTAATATTTTTCTGGCAATCACTGTATGCCAATAAAGTGAATTCAGAAAGGCTAAGACTTTAATAAAGAATTCAATTAAGATCATGAATTGAATGAAACAAGGTGAGCTTACAGGACTCTTTTGTTTTGATATCAACTTTTCGTGTTTTCAACTCCAATTGTCGTCCTTCAAGTGACACCTTGTAATAACCAGTAAAACTATACGTGCAATACGACATCAGATTATCAAACAAGACAAAATCACCAGTCACATTTCGACAAGCATTGACACCATTTTCATTACATAGCGAGCCAGCACTTTCAATGCATATCTTCAAAAATGTCATGTTTTGGAGGTTGTTTTCATGCATAAATTCTATTTTCATGCTCTTTGCAGTTGTCTCTACAGCTGTCACATTCACTATTGGTGCTAAAATAAAAGAGAAGGTGGTCCAACTGCAGAGGTAAAGTTTTCAAATTCCTAATTCCTGATTCGTTATCAATTTTTCAAGATCGCTCCAAAAACTATGAAAATCAAGAACGAAATAACGGTAATAAGTTTTGGTTTTATCGAAATTCACTATAAAGAAATATAATATAATGTAGTGATGCTTTAGATAAGAATGGTTTGCGCAAGAATCAATACATAAATTCATTGCTGAGCAAATTATAAGTACACACGAAAAATTTTTCGGTGATGCGCGAGGTTTAGTAAGCTATATTTTCTACCGACTACAGTATTCTGAATGAATAAAATAGGTTAAACTTTATGCATTCAACAGAAAGTATAAAATTTGCTAATAGAAACCTGTCAGAGGTCATTTTTACAAAACTCTTGTAGTTTTTTTACCTGAATTAACAGTTTTGGTAGCGAACTCACTACAACCATTTTGATTGCATGCTGCTACGCTAAATGTATGCTGGTCATAAATATTGACTGACACAAATTTTGCCATCAGTTCACTTCCAGAGACATTTTTGTATGACACACCATCTAACAGCACCTATCAACAAACAGTATTATACAACAATTCAAAATTTCATAAACTTAGTAAGCTTTATAATTTCCCATCTAACAAAACTGTTTGTAGCTCTTCTTGAAGAGAAACTGCTTGAAACTATTTAATTTGAAGAAATTTGAGTGGATTATTAGACGCTGCTATCCATGTCTCAAATGCCTTTTAAACTCACACTACTTTGTTTTATTTTAATATAAAACATAACCATCTTTGCAAAGGGGGGGGGGGGGTCTGATCAGTTTAATACTTTAAATTCATGTGGTCTTTTGCCTTTAAGAAATCCATAAATGTCAATAAAAACATTTCAAGTGTACATTTCCACCAAAAGATATGCAGTTATTTTTGCTAGAAGAAGAGAATCTGTCTGTGAAAAAAATCACAAAACATCTCTGCCCTCACAAGAAGATAGTATTTTGAATATGTACATACCATATACTTATTTATGTCTGATTTTCCAACATGTGTACTTTGATCCCAATGCAAGACAAAGCTTTCCTGAAATGAACTCTCTTGTGCCCGAGAAGTAATATTTAGGTTAAGTGGCTTTGAAGGTTCAATAGCTATGAGCAGAAAAAGTGGTAATCAATGAAAAAGCTAATTAAACGATGAGCAGTTCCATGAGGTCTGAAAAATTCTTTTACAAAAATCTTAATTTTAATTCATAAACCACCTCATAAGATGTATTTTACAAAAACCATCATGTGATGCCCAGAGGTTGACAAATCTGTAGACAGGAGTGTACGTGAACGTACACAGTAGTATATTACAACGTACGCCATAAAATTCTTGACATACATTTTTCATTTGAAACATAAACATTGTGTCATAGTTTTATTAAGCTTTCGCTTACTTTTTGCACGTACGTAAGAGTAAGAGTAAGAGTGAATGAATTATGTAAGTGTGAATGAATTATGTATGTGAACTATTCTTTTATAATGTTAACGTTCAAAATTAAGGAAAGTTGACGTTCGTGTGCGAACAGGTTTTAATTTTTTTCTAGTTTGTTTTTTTGTACGTCACCTACGCACGTACACGATTTGTCAACCTCTGATGCCTTTCTTTCTTATCAGTTTCTCATTGCCAATAATAATGACTTTATAGTAAGATTTTTAATTCAATGTGATGAATTTAAGGATGGAGGGTAAATTAAAGTAAGAATTTAACATGAAAACAATGTGCCAAACCTTGTACTTCAATTTGGACAGTTCTTGTAGAACGGCCTGCCTTGTTTGTAGCAGAACATGTCAACTTTCTAGTGCTGTAAGTGATAAACAAGGTTAAGTTAGGGCCAGGTTGCATTGTTCCATCACTAATCTGCCAGAACTGTTGGACGTTTTGTTGAAATCTTGTCACCACACACTGTAAAGATAGGGTATCTCCATTGTATAAAGTATATCTGTCTTGGTCAGGTTTCAATGTTAATTCTGGTACATCTGAAAAACAAAAGGTTATTTTCATCAACCATGATAAATAAAATGAGCCATGTTCTGCAAATTTTAGTTGTACATTATTGTTCATAGGCATCAGCGCCTTGTCAGAGTGGCCACCGGTTGGGCCTGAGGGACGAAGAAAATGTTGCAATTCTAAAGGTCTATAATCTTTCCAAAAACAACCCATTTTATAGTTTCAGAAATTTTTTTAATACGAAAATATATAAGTTTTTTATTTGCCACCTGCAATTATTCATAAAATTGCTATTGCCGACCTTGGTTTTGGCAAATTGAATTGATTTAATGATATCAAGGCAACCTAGTTATGTTTTAAGTTAAAAAAGCTGCTAAGAAGAAAGATCTTTCAGAGAAGACACTTGTAGCTATACAAACGATCATAAACGATCCCTGAAGTCCTGTTAATTAAGTCAAATTTTTTTTTTACTTCGCAGAAAAATACCCCCTCCCCGTTGGGGCCCTGCATTGTCAATGCTCGAAATTGGTCTTGTTTAAAAAAGAGGATAACCAGAAAGATATTTTTTCTTAGCCAATGTGAGGAACCAAGTTAATGAATATGCAAATAGTACTTGATTCAGAATAATTCAAAAATTAATGAAAGTAAACATATTGAAATGTTAATAAATATAAGATTACCAAGAACTGATAGATTGACACTTTCATGAATGGATATTCCACTGCTTGTATTTGTCACACAGGTGTAGAAAGCCTCATCCTGCAATTGGATGGAATTCAATGTGAAATGAATACTCTTGGTGTTACCAGAGAGCCTGAATCGAGGATCAAAGATAACCTTGTTAACAGTTTCATTGTGATAAATTCTTAAAGCCAGTAGAATATTTCCATTTTTCTGCAACATCAGGGTTGGATCTGTCTGGTTTTGTGGGACAGGAATGAGGTGTGCATAACTGCAAGTGAAGGTGTAGCTGTTGTTGACAACAACCAAGGCATCTGTGGTAACACATTCGTAAGTTCCTTAAAAGGTAGAAAGAGCATGAAAAAGTAAGTGTATCAGTGAAACATTCCTGAAAGACAGGTTGTACTCACAAAATCTACACAAACCAAATTTCACAATTTTTTCCTTCAAATTTCTGCTAAATGTACTTTTGAGCTATGACATTTAGAGAGAATTTTTATCAAATAATGCTATATTTTACTAATAATTTTCTTAAACTTAATGGATGACTACCGGAAAAACTCAAATCATTAACTGTTCATATTGAATTTTCTATAAACTAAGGCTTTAAATAAAACTGCTGAAATGGCTCAATGGATGCAACGAATCAAAAGGTCATCTTTACAGGCAAGCTTTACACTACATGTACTTACTGTACATTATCCACAATTATCCTAGACCTGTAGAACATCCTGACAATATGACATGGGGAGGAAAGTTAAACAAAGAGTTTTTGATTAGTTGCAGGTAATAGGAGTCTTCTTTTTTGTTATAATGAAGAATCATTTCTCCAGCTCCCTTGCTATCTCAATCTCTGCTATAAAAGTAACATCAAAGAAAATTTCACAACTGAACCAAGAAAAACTGTTGTTCAACAAGAAACCTTTTACCAGAACTTTATCAGTAGTGTTTATATACAGGAAGATGCAGTACTGGAATTCTACTAGGAGTGTTTCTGAAAGTTCTGGAACCAGTAAACGTGAATTTAGGTATATAAAAATATTATATATACCAGAAAAATCCTCAATTTGGCTGCCAATCTGACAGATTAAAATGCTACTTCAACAGGGAATTTACTATTTTCCATCAAAGAGAACTTCCAATTGTTTATGGCTTACCGGAACTATTGCACTTGATTGTGTTTCAATGGGTCTTATGTTCTACAAATCACATAATTGTGATAGCCACTTAGCTTTTTACTGATATCTCAACATGGAAAACGATTAGAGTATTTCAAATTTGTTAGTGGATAAATATATCTAAATAGTTTTTTGAAAAGACAAATTAACCAAAATATATAAAAAATGTTCCAATAATTTGTGTTTTCTTTAAAATCTTTCCACCATAACGTAAATTTAACCAACTTCCAAGAGAAGATCCCTTGCTACACTCAAATTGAAAGTGTTCACATTTAGCATGACATTTCCGCTCTCCTTCATTTTGTTTCCTCTGGCATTCTTCACAATAATTGGATCACAAGACGGCATTTCATCTCTGTCGAGAACTTATTTAATTCATTATATTCAGGGGGGTTCTGTGCATAATTGAATAGGAATACTGTGGCCAAAATTTGGGATAAAAATTTAATTTTAATTTTAAATGGTATACAGTATATACAGCTCGTACAGTAAATGGCTTTCCGAATACTCTGAAGAATGAGAGTGGAAGTTCTTAGTTTGATTTCTTTCTAAAGTACAATAGTATTGAGACCCAAGTGAACAAAAATGCGAATTCTTCATCAAAAGTTTATTAGCGCTAATAACAATGGAAAAATAAACCCCAAAATACGGTATTTTGGAAATCTAGCAACTTCTGTGATTTTGTTCACATGGATCAAAAATCTACTAATATCTACCTTGCAAAGAAAAAAGGAAGTTTATAGCTCTAATCGTAATCTTGACCACTGCGTTGAGTCTCAAAGTTCTGTTTTGTTTTGATGTTAGGGAGATTTGATGCTAGAATTTTTTTATATTTATCGCATAATGACCAAAAGTAATTTTGAGGAAAAAGGGCAAAAACAGCAAAAAATGGTGACAATGATCTTTTGGTCATAAATAGGCATTGTTAAAGTCGTAAAAGATTCAGGGTTCTATCATGAAAATATGAGACATTTTTATTGCTACAATAAAAAGCTCATTTTTTCATCTTCGTTTTTTCATTTTCATTTTTTCTTTTTTGGAATATTTTTATAAAGCTTAATGTTCCACCCGGCAATATCATTTCAAAGCAAAAAGAACTTTTCAATTTTATTCAGTAGTTAAAAAGTTATAAGCTTTTTTGATTTTAGTTCCAGGTATTTTGAAATAGACTAATATCATCTGTTAGAAGAGAAAACAAGTTGTACAGTGGTACAAAGCTTTTATTTGGATGAAAATTTGCTAAGGGGTGACGTCCATACCCAATTTGCCACAGAAACAAGAAAATAATGTTTGGGGCTGGGTGGGGTTTACATCTTGGAGTTATTTTGTGGCAAATTGGCACTTTCAAAGGTCTATAAATGAAAGATGGCCTTTTCATATGTATAACATGCTAAAGTATGATCAAAAACAGTAAATATACCTTCCTACTTGAATCTGGTGTACCGTTCATAGTGTCTTTAAACCCCCTAGTCCCTCCTCAAGCAAAGTCCCTCCTCAAGCGAAGGTCTCCCCAAAGGGTTAGCTTTTACCCCATCAAGGAAAATATTTTCAAATCAACCCACCCTTTTAAATAAAACCAGTTGCAATCAGAAGCTTAATAAATCAGAAAAAATAATCCAAAACCGCTTATTTTGGACTTCTTGAATCTTGACTTCCATCATGCACAACTATGGTCACAGCGCTGGCGTGATTATAGTTCGCGTGATAATAGTTCGTCTGCGTGATTATAGTTCGTCTAACATGAGAAAGTGCGCAACAGATGTTTTCTGGAAAAATGTCTTGTAAATGATCTTTGTGTAAACTTTTGCAACAGACTGAGTAAATAGAACAAAAAATGTTTCAATGATTTATTTTTCTTTCCATTCAAACGAAAGATGTAATTATGCAAAAGAAAATATTACAACTGTGTAGAGTTATATTTCTGACATATTTCAAAAGAATGATATGGAAGGCAGATTTATAATAATTGTGGGGGGGTGAGATTATTCGATAGAAATGATAGAAATTTTCATAGAAACTTGACATGATAACAGTTTGTCGTCATTAATGTCACTTGAAAAAAGGACTTTATGTAAATTGGTTAATAAGATATCCTTAGAAGCCGTAGGGAACTTGCTTAACGGTAGTCTATCAAATATACCGCTCCGAGCATTTTGCCCTACTCCTGGTCTATAGGCTAACGTCCAAAACCCAGTAAGTTAAAATCGCAAAATGAGGAGTATGCG
>JAUBWS010060134.1:0-15741 GCA_032270445.1 Darlingtonia californica | reverse complement strand
TCATCAATTTTCAAAATTAGAATATAAATACAAAACAGCTATGGATACACATAGCAAACAAAAACCTTCACAAAGTGAATTTACATCGTCACGTCTGGAAAATTGTGTCACTTTTTTCCGAAATTCTTTTTGCCCGGTTAGGTAAATAAAAGTAATTTACCGCTGGATTGGTGATAGTTGTCTTCTTATTTTCCATCTTTATGATAACTTTAGATCCCATGTCTCGTTCCCTAGTCAAGAAAAAACATAAAAAGTGTAAAAACCACCTGTGAGTTAACATTGAATCGAAAATTCAGCAGTAAAAAAACTCCTGAAACAAGATAAAGGTTTAACTTTATTAAATCTTCTACTACCTTTGTTAAAGTGTGACCCCCAATCTGTAGAAGAGACGAAATGACCAAAAACCAGTAAATGTTGAACTCAATCTTACAAAAACATTAAAAACATTTTTGGATTCATTTAATATTTTGATCAGTTGAAAAGTGGAGAAATAATGCAACACATAATGCGTATCTGGTTAACTTCGACCATAAAACAGACTCTCACAGATTTCATGTTTTCGTGATCAATTAGGTTTATACCATTCAAATAAAGGGCGTTTTGGAGTGTGTGTGGGATATCTTTTTTTTTAATAACTATAGAGTGAATTTTAAACCTTCGTTGTCGACTTTAGTTGTGTTACTCATATGCTGAAACTTAATTCTACAAATTTAAAATCCACTCATCAAATCACTCAACAATCTTAATAAGGAATTGGTTTAAAATCTCATATTTCTAATGAGGATTAGAAATTTCATTAACAAAATTTATAGGCCCATTCCAAATGTCATACACGTCAGAAATATAGTTTTGATGCAGTCCAATTGAAAAATAATAAGGGTGTCAGTGGCACACAAGAGTTATTTCCATCTATATAGCAGTTATCAACATCACAAAGATACTGCCACATAATGCTGAAATGAAAATTTGACCATGAGTTGAAAATAACCAAAAAACTGTTAAAATAAGCGAAGAGAACCACAGTAGATCTGGTTATAATCCAAAATGATATTAATCAAATAAAAACTGGAAAACGTTTTTTTCTCTTCGACTTGAAGAAAGACTTTTACCTCAAGGACATTTGACAGTGTGATCACAGGGTCAGTAGGACAACTGTTAGTAATGTCAAGTATACGTAACATTGCATCAAGTTTTCAGTAGTGTTGTGGGGGTCCATTTATACTTTAGCAGCTACAAGTGTTACCAGAGTGTATTTCTACAAATTACAGTACTGAGCAGAAAGATCTTGTACTTTGTATATACTTCAATTAAAAAAAATAGGGAAACATATTTTGTGCTAGCCATAGATTTAGAATTATCATAGTCTGCAGTAACATAATGCAACAACAAACAAAATCCTATGGTTTAATAATGATAATCACTTTCAAAATCCTAGGACCCACTTTTGATTAAAGAAAACTATTTCCTAACTCAAGAAAGGCTACACGTAATAGCTACAAAAAAAGTATATAGAATATAGAAGAATTAATGCAAAAATTCACAAACATAAGAGTTACACTATAATAGATTAGAAACTAACAGCATTACTCCTGTATCGTGATTAATTTCTTCCAAAGATCATTTTTAGTGAATACTCAAGAATGCAAGATCAAAAATGACAAAAAGGTACTACAACAACTCCTGGTACCAGGCCTGGACACACGTGTGGTTTACTTATTCTGTGTTATATTGGGATTGATAAAAAATACCGAACGATTCAAGTGTTAAATCTAGATGTGCATTGGCTGCCATTATCAATTTTAAATAATAAAAAAAAGAAAAGGGAAAAAAGCCATGTGTTTGTAATTTAATGACTCATTTTCTTGTAAAATATTATTTCTTTTTTGATTCCAATCCACTTACCCACTTAGCCTTGTCCAACCACTTATTAAAACACTATATATCATGACAGTTTCTGATGAACTAGAGCAATTTCTGATAGTACTTGCTGCAAAGTCAAAATTAAAATTTTGTGACCTAGTCCTAAAACTTGCTGACATCAGAAACAGCCATGAGAAAAGCCATATCAGCATAGAATATCAAAAACTACAACTCCTTTTCATTTCACGTCATTCATGCTTCTTGTAACAATGACAAAATAAACTTAATACTTAACACCCTTGTGGTGTTAATATTGGCTGTGGCATTGTGCCAATGTTAAAAAGACCAAAAATATATTTTCGTAAGAACACATAATCAATGAAGTAAAACCAAGTCATAATCAATTTGGGATCAGTAGAATAGGGCTAGCGGAAAAGGATTGACTTCAAAAAGGCTGGTAGAAATTGGGCCTATTAAGGTATTTGAATCTCAAAATTTCACTTTCAAAAGCCATATAAATTAGAGGATAGCATGAAAGATGAAGCATTTAATAGTGAAAGTCAATATCCTTATTCATCCTTATCTTCTCAGAGTCACATTCACTTAGCAAGCTTGGACAGGAATGGCATGTGATTGCATGTGCACTACCCCACACGTCTGGTTTGTAGAGGCATCCAATCCATCATTTGCATAAAAGAAGCTCATTTTTCCATTCATAAACGAAATCAGATCAAAGGATCAGTACATCCCATGCCAAAAAAATTGATTTAGAGCTTGGCTTAGAGAGAAAATGGAAAAGTGTAACGAATAAGTGTTTAATGGGCCAGCTGCACTTCATGCAAACATTGAAATTGATGCAAGCTTCCCACAAGGATTAAGTTAAAAAATAAACACACTTGTACGTAAAGCTTAAATGCAAGTCAAATCAATTTAAAGCAAAAATAATGCAGCCTTTAAATTCGGATTAAAACATAAACAAAATTTAGCCATTGCTATTTGTACCAAATAAAAAAAATTTAAGCTGGTTTCTATGTAGACACACATTTCTGATAATGGATTGCCCTTTCAGAGCAAAGTTAGTGCTATGTAAAAACCCAATAGAGTCCTGCCTTCCTGTGAAACACCTACAGGGAACTTTGTGGATTAAGATGAGGTAATTTTCACCGCTGCAGGCCTCATGCTCGCATCGAACTTGGGACCTCTGAGTTCTAAGCTCAGCGCTCTACCACTCGACCACGACTCCGCAAAATTAATATGGTGTAGTTATTATCACAGATGGCTTTCCTCTGCATTAACAATAAAAGTGCCCTTATTAACAAACTTTAGGTGTTAATATCCCTGGAATTAGTTTTTATTGAGCATTAAATAAACAAGTTTTTTAAAATTACTTTTCTTCAGTAAAATCTAAAAAAGATGGAGTGGTGTTTCTTCACTATTTTAAGGACCATGTTTCACTGTTTGTTTCTCCCTCAGAGTTCCAAGTCTCATCATAATCTTCATTTTCTTTGTCTATGCTATATACCATTCTTTTAAGTATATATAATTATTCTTTGTAAAGAATTTTTGAACCTGACTGTCTGTCAGACCTTCCAGCTTTCATGTGTTTCTCACCCATTTTCTTTTCATATCACCAACCATACTCAAATGAACTCATTGCTGAGCGTCACACATTTTAGGGAATCCAGATATTTTATAGAAACTTACATTGTAATAGACCCTATTAAAGTTAGCATAGCCATCATGATATTTAAAGGTTCAAGTTGGACTTTGGACAAATAAAGATGGCTACACTAACTTCGAAAAAGTCTATTGCATAATCACCATTAGTTTCCACAAAGCAAAAACACTTTAGACAGTTTTGAAGTTATAAAAGGATACTGAAAATGGTGGTGAGAGAACTGGTCAATTATGTGAAAGACAGTAGGGACGTCCCTCAAACAAGCTATCGTTAAATGTAGCAAGGTAGCGTGACTTGCAACACCAAATAAAAGGTATAAATAATCTTATTTAGAACAATCAAAACACAAATTTACTGTTTGTTACAGTTTTTTTGATAGACAATGTCAAAATAATTTGCCATTGATTGATGTTTTCACTCTGCATTTTCAATTTTTTATCTACATTTCCAAGATATAACATGAAATCAGTGGTCTTCACATAGTGTATGCCAATCCTCATGAATTGAGTGTACAAGACTTAAAACTAAAGAGATCATTGAAGTGAACAAAATTATATTCAAACGAACAGTGTTTTCTAAATTTAGGAAACCTTCCATTAGCGAATCAAAAACACTTTGCGCAAGAAGTGTTTTCTAAAATTAGCAAAGGCCCATTAAGCCAATCAAAATGCAGAATGTTTGTGAGAGTAACTGAAAAGGTTATTTCCCACTGTACACAATGCAGTAGTTCAAAGATAAACAAAAAATATTTTGAATGTTTTCTTCGCACTTTTCAGAATAGTGAAATTGCTTGATGTAAAAAAAGAATACAAGGAAATACAATAACGACTAAAGTATGTATATATCAATGTTTTACTTATATAATGTTATAAAGAATCCTGAAAATTGTTTAAAACTGTTCAAGCTGCTTTTGGGTTTTACTCATTTGTTTCAATTATTTATTCAGGATAGTCACTTCAAAATTAAAATTGTGTTTTCAATGTGAGGCCTTTTCATATAAATATAAAATATTAAAAATATACTTAGTGTATTCTATAAAAATAGCTTTAAAAATTCTAAACTCTAATTCTAATTCACCTCTTTTAAATCAAAAGAAAGATGGCACATATTTTTCATCAAGAGAGAAAAAAGAAGTACATAAATAGCAAAATTATTTTTGATGATGTCTTTGTTAAAATCCAAGATATCAAAATAACAAGGATTTATTTATAGACGAAAGTGTTAACTTATTTATGACCCTGCAAGCAGCAAGTGCATGTTCTTAATTTCTTAGAGGACACCAAGCATGAGCAATTTTTAATGGTTGAATTATTTGCTGTAATAATGCAACATCAATAATCTATCTCTTTCATCATCTCTCTTTTTAGTCTTTGACAAATTTTGCTTGTAAAAAATGTACGAAACCATTCAGCAATAGTGTAAACAAATTTTTAACAAAAAAAGTTGACAGGTCTTTTAGGGTTATTTCCCTCTGTTATATAGCATTTTTTGTCAGGTGTGACTTAGAGAATATCTTCTAAATTTAGAAAACTTTTTCTAATTTTTTCTACCCCTGTTCGTTTAAATAAAGTTTTGTTCGTCTGAATAATCTGTTTAGTTTTAAACATTTCCAACATGTGTCACACACCAAAAAAAGACATACAGATTTTTAAAACTTTTCACGCATCTCATGCAGTTATATACACATTTTGACAAAATTCACTCATTCTCATGCATTTCTCCTGCAACTTCTTGAATGTACCAGTTTGGAAATGGTGAACTACACACTAAATATATTGCAGCATGATGTTCAACTAAAGTTGGTGCATTGGCGTAAAGATGGCCTCACAAATTTTTTTTTTCTTTTTTTCATTTTTAAGATGTTGGTGGAACAAGCTGACAGCACTACAGGAATATAGCTATGCAACAGGGCTAAAATGTGCCAGCATAGAAAGGGAGTAGATAGCTCAGTTGGCAAGGTGCTAACTTCGTAATGCATGGGTGATAGATGTTGAGAGCTCAAACCCCACACAAAGCTGCTGTTACTCTAAGTATGGACTTTACTGTAGCATCAGTGAAAATATTGAGAGCAATGGTTGTTACTCCAAGGGTAATAGCAGTTGCATTCTGTGAAAAACCTACAACATGAATCAACCATGCAATTGCTAGATTGCTGCCTTGAAATATGGGGTATACACTTCACAGAGCAGGCCCACATTAGCTTAATGCGGTGCTGCAATTAGAGCTTCAGGTCGCCACAGCCTGCCTAAAAAGATTCACTTACACATACAAAAAAAGTTGATAATGTTATTTTGTGTGGATTTGTGAATGCTTAGAACAACCTGTTTTCAGTATGGCACTTTACCTGATCAGAGACACCTCTAGAGTGATGAATGTTTCTTGATTGAGGGACACTTTTTCAACAGCGAATCCTGCCCAATCGAAGGACGGCATCCCCAAATCGTGCTGGGTACACTTATTAACTTAATAACTTACTTACGGTGACTTTTTGGTTGCGCACCATGAATTTTTGGCAGCTTTTTTTTCAATGTCTAATGACTATTTCATCTAAAATTTTCCTTGTCCTGTTTTTGTCAAAGTTACAATTGCTAGATTTATTTACTAGTTGTTTGCTAACATTCCGGTTGCAATGTCCAATGAAAATGTGTTGCAAAACTGTGGAAAAATAAAATCACTTTTTTATTTTTCACAAGTGCTCTTAATACGAAGATAGATATAATATGTTGGTAAAAAATAACAAAAAATACTATAACATTTCATATTTGTAATTTGGTATGGTATGTATTTCAAATGACATCTCTCGATAGGGATACACTGTTGTAAAGCGTCCCTTTATCTGGATACGTCCTGCTCTGTTAGAAGAGTCTGTATGTTAGTGTTTAATTTAAACTGTTTAATTTTCCTTTCAATTCAAGTGAATTAGTTTGGCAGAATTATTATTGTTGTTCAGACTCGCTCACAGTCTTAAAAGGACAGCCCTGTAAATTTTAAGATGTGATTTACCTTTTATTAATTGGACGGACTCTCACTGCAACCTTAACAGAAGCCATGATATGATTGATTATAGTAAAATAATTTTATTTATAAATCTGCTTCAGTTAGTTTTAAGCCAACAGGCTACAGTGTCCTTCCAAACAACTTGTAAGCAAAGTGCTTGATATGCCTTATCAGATTACAAATTGCATCCTTAATAAACACTATTCATCATGTTCTACGTTGTTAGATATCTGCTTCCAAAACCAATTCTTGGTCATTTGTTTGTCCACTGTTCTTGATGTGGTCTTGATCAGCCAGGGCATAATTTTCGATTATGTTTACTTGTCACATATACGCATATACACGGTCATCAGGTTTCAGGAAAGATACACCTATGTTTTGAGTTAAAGTCACATGGTACTGCCTGTATTTTCAATAAAAATCGACTAAATCACGTGATAACTATTTCGGATAAAAAACAGCTCATAAACCTCCGCAATGATGTTCCAACAGATGACTTTTGGTAAAACGGATTCATTGACAAGTTGGCGGGAGATCACAACCCACCCTCGGCCTGCACTAGTGCCTGCGCCCTCTCCCACGCACACCCAAGAAAAGCGAAATACTTGCTTCGTACACGTAAGGCTCGTATAGGGTAAAACCACCCCCGTGCTACTTTTTAGCAAATATGCCACACCGTGTTTGAGAGGAGAAAAAGGATGACTGCCAACCTCAACTCCACCAGCCGTGCGGCAGAAATCAAAGCGAGATACATCGTGTAGTACTTGAGACCTAAAAATTGAGGGAGAGAAAAAGTTGTTTTTGAGAGCGTTCGGCACAAATATCATTTAAGAGTGAAGAAAGAAACGCCTTGACTGGGACCGAAGTTGGGGTAACGGTGAATAAAGGCAAGAGGAAGGAAAGCATATAGAGACATACCCTAGAGTATCGAATAATCGTCCCCCCCCCCCTCCCGATTATAAATTTTTCAAAAAGTTTCCATAGACTTTTACAATTTTAATTCGTAACTAACTCGAAAATGAGTACATATATGCACAAAATTCATTAAAAAACACATAACAAACGAAAAAATTCAGCATGAAACTTGAATTTATATCAATGTAATTTCATATTTTAAGAGAAAATTTGTGAGCCTGAAGTATATGACAACACCTTGTTCTATTCCTTTATCTAATTGTTACCAAAAACGTTTTTGCATCATTACCCCCCCCCCCCTTCCATTATTCCAACCCCCCTGATTATCAAAGGGAGTATATGGCTCCCCCCAAATTGCACTTCAAATTATTGCAGCAAATCATAATAAATTCAAATGACAAGTTCTTTTTCATTGTGAATAACTGCAATCATTTTGCGCCTGATACGCTTTAACAACAGAAGCGTTTCAGTGCGGAGATGAGGAGAAGACATAGGAGGCCATTATTGAATATATCAATAGCAGTTTCCTTTCTTGACCCAACCCGATTTTTCCATTCATAACTCCAATCAAGCAAAACCTCCCAACTTTAACATATTTTTGACTTTATTTCAGCTTTCATTGACAGTGTGTTAAGTGCGCAAAAATTTGACTTCTTTTGAATATGGTTAAAAGACACTTGTCTTAAAGACCCTTGAAAATACATGTCTGACTGACCTGACATGGAATTCCATCTCATAATAATGGAGTTAGGAATACTGCTCCACTGATGTCCATCGTGCTATATAAAGATAGGGAAAAGTTACTTTGAGGGCAGAAACTTACACGCAATCTTTGACAAAAACTGTTTCTTTAACGAAGTTTAATGTTGATATTTCAGCTATAACTAATTTAAAAAAAAGTTATTATGAAAACCACTGAATGAACTTTGATTTGGAGGGTTTTACCTGAAAATCTTTCGCGTTATAGCCGATTTGAAGACTTTCGAAAGACATAAACTTTCGCAAAATTGCGCAAAAACTCGACTTTACTTTTTTCAATTTGAAATTCTAAATTCTTGCCCTTAAAATATGTAAGAAGTCTTGAGCAAATGTAGACAGTCACCAAAGCTAAGATAACTTTTGATAACATATTCTGTTTATTCTTTCAAGAAAAGGAAGATCCTTAAAAACCGCAGACACATATTTTTACTTATTATTTTTGCTTTTCTTCTGACTGTATTTTTCATACGAATTTCTGTCTTCCTGGAAATTACGTATCCCAAAAAACGTAAACACGGTTTGACCACATCCATATAATATTCTGTAATAAATTTAAAAACCCGAACCGTTTTAGTACACTTAACGCGAATATGCAAATTCTGAAAATTACGATTTTAACTGACTTTCTTATTCTTGTCAAACTATTCTTATTATTTATTATTACTTATTATGTAATTCTTTATCCAGGATAGGCTCTTCAGTTCTTTATGAACTGCTACCAATGAGGGTCCTGCCTTCCTGGAAACACCTCAGGGTACCATGCAGAATTAACAGTGATTGGTGAAATTCACTACCGAAAGTCTCGCAAGGAATTCGAACTCGAAACCCCCGTTCAGACGACCACCACCTTAACCACTCAGCCACGGCTCCACAATTATTCGTTTATACCCCGCTCGCTGTACTCAATGCAGTAGCAATAAAACTTGTACACCTACAAGCTATGAAATAATTTTCTTGTTTATTTCTCTACATGGAATCGTCTATAAACGTATGTTAGGAGGAGTTAGTAAAGGGCAAGTGTACTCTGTTTTTTTTTTAAATAACACAACTAGACATCCAGGCTTTTTTGAGAGGAAAAACTACGTGGCATCCAGACTAACTTTTTCACAGTAATATTCCAATAACAAAAGAAAAGAACCTGAGAATCAACTTTCGCAAAGATATATCTGTATCGCTAGAAGAGCCATTCTATGTAGAGTAAGAAGACACTAACCCTTCATTCTGAATATTTGGGCAAAAAGTTATATTTAGTTATAGAAGAGAAGCAGGCTATCAATCCTCCTAATAAATAGCGTACCGTTGCGAATCTATAAATAGACTGAAGTAAAGGATTATGGGATCGAAATGCGGACAAATATAACTATATATTTGACATTTTCTAAAAAAATTTACAAATAAAGTTCCTATTTCTATTGCTTCATTGATTGGAATTTCATGAATTGTTAATTTAGATAGAAGGTGTTGACATCAGCCGAAAATTGGTAAAAAATAGTCATGTTTTTCAGCACGAAATGTTTAGATTTCACAAATTATCCCATTTTTCTTATTTACATTTTATTCCCTTTCTACTGAACTAGTCAGATTTATCAAACTCAGACAGCATTAAAAATTCATTTTTGAAGAAGAAACCATTGGATACCTCCCTTTTATGAAGAAAAAACAACTTTTGCCCAAGGATTCATAAATGGAGGATATTAGTGTTATCTTATTCTACATGGATTTGTGCTTCTAACAATACAAAATATAGCTTTGTGACATTTGATAATATGTTGAGCCTTCATCGGATTGCTAATTTTTCTACAACAATAACCCACCGTGAGAATTAGGGAGGTTGTGGGAAGTTTGCTAGGTGACTGGATTGATTTGATTGAGACATCGGCTAATTACGTCGATCTATTTCCTAGGCATTGAAAATAACATTCTCATTGACCTGAATTTTTGATGAAATTTTTGATAAATTTTTGCAATTCTCTTCATTGTAAATATAATTGTTAATTATTTATCTATTTTTTGTATTTAGCATATTATCAACTGTGATAATACGTTTATTCCAACACGCATTGATTATATTGAAAATATTTTCTAAAGATCGATTGGGTATAGTTGAATATAGACATGCCTTAATGATTTTGATATGCATATATTTTTATTTTCAGAAGAGCTTGATAGTGTGAACAAAGCACCCTGGGGGTAACGCGAAAACCTTTTGTCAAAATATCAGGAGCACGTCATTTGCTATTAGTTTTTTTTTGTTTATTTTGTTTAAAAATATGGACATTGGTTTTTGGGACACACAATGAAGAATTTGATTAGCCTTTTTTGTTTGTATTATATTTTCTTTTGTGTAGGTAAGGTGGATGTATTTTTTTACTGTTTTTTTTTTGTTTCTTGGGGTACAATCTTTGACATTGAATACACTCATTTTTCTTTGTCAGCAGTACCATTAAGCAATGTCAGCAGCGAGATTTCTCTTCCTTAGCTGGCAAAACATAAAGGGTTAATGTTTTTTGAAACGAATAGTAGACCCCGCTAGCCAGTCCCACACTGCGCTCGGGCGATTTTGAAAAACGTCAAAATGAACTTCGGGCTATTTATCCCAAATTGCTCTTTAAGTCATGATATTACTATTACTAATAGAAATAATAGACTAGTTAAGTAGTCTATAAACAAATAGTGGTACTAATGATTTTGTGAGAATAATGCATTCAATTTGGCTCAAACCTGAAAACAGTAAATTATTGTCAAACTTAGTTCCCAAAAAAAGTGTTCAATTTGAAATCTTGCACAGTGACCAAACTTATATGCTGAATTCAATAGTTGGCACTAAATTTCCCAATTTTGAAGTTTGCCACATGTAAGGCCCAATTGACCCCGAAAATAGAACGTGTTTGTTTTCTGTTGAAATTTTGTCCAGTGACAAACTCATTTGTGCTGAATTTGATGATTGCAATTGAACTTTCTATAATGCAGAAGCTTGCGACCTGTTTACGCTTGTTACTAGAAATTTTGTCCAGTGACTAACACAGTTGTACTGAATTCAATGGTTGCAATCAATGATTTTTTTTTTAAGTTTGCTATACCTGTTAGGCCAAAATGAGTTTCAAAGAGTAAAAGCGCTTGGTTTATGACCAAATTTGACCAAAACTTGGTGACAGCGATGACAAATGAGCCCTCTTGAGAAATACTATTTGGTTTATTTCATTCCTTCAAAAGTTGGATAATTTCGCGTTGTTTTCACCAAAAATGTGGGTCGTTTCGTTTCGCTTGGTATCGGACGGTCGAGGATTGTTCCATGTTTTACCATTTACCATAAGAAGTATTGTTAAGGAAAGGCGAGAAGCGATATAAAGATATAGCGTAAATGTATTTCGTAATATTTTCTTCTTTTTTGCAAATTTTTTGAAATATACGAGATTTTTTGAAGAATTAATTCCTCCAAGAATGTTGACCGACTACTTATAAACGACATTTGTTTCTTTTTCAGAATATGCTTATGGAAGCTGGAACCCATGGTCTGGTTGGACAGCATGCTATCAACCACACATAGTTGAACAACGTGTCAGGCGAAGGATAAGAACTTGCTCATCAACTTGCACGGACGGTTTGAGCAGGGGCCATTATTACACTTGCAAAACTGCACGTAAGTACTACATACATCAGTTACATTGTGCAGAGTCAGCAGAAAAGATGAAATTCATTAAATATTGCATTAGAATACACCATTTCAAAACTAGAAAAAATGTCAAAACTTTTACACCAAAACCGATCCCAGACCTTTTAACTAATGAGTTCAAATACCAACTTGGGAAAACTCTTGACACTATTATCACATAATTAAATTTTAAATAAAAACATTAACGGCATCACATTTCTCTGATGAATAAGAAAAGTTAATCTTGTATAGCTAAAGAGGAAACTGAGTTCGAGTTTGGTGTAAATTCATAATGGTAGAAATTTGCGTCGAAAAGGTGTATAGCCTTTCAATGTCTTGAATGACATTCTCTCTCACTCCTTCTAAAAATGTAATCTATTATTACATAGGCCACTAAGCATATACCCGGTGACAACAAGCTCTATTAAGATGCAGTTTTAGAAATCTAGAACACTCAAAGTCATGGAGAGAGTACTCCAATCATGGGACCAGACGTTGCCAATTCTTTCAACGGTTACAATTGCGAAAAATCTGGAGAAAGTTATAGGAAATTGAAAATTTTTTACTTCACTCTTGAGACACAATAAGACGAGGATTTAGATAAAGTTTGTTTTAGAAAAACTAAAAAAAAAACCTGACATAAATTTTGAATTCTTTCTTTTCTGGTTAATTTAATGTAAGGAAGAACCTATATAGAAAAAACATTTTGATGAGCAGGCTGAGGTAAATTTTAAATTCCATCTATAGAATGTAACATCATTTTATTTTAAATAATCAATTCTAGTTTTCCGACTTGCAAAATTCCCGTACACAGCCAGGACACAATGTACGACTTGCACAACACAACAATATTTCGACACAAAGATTGAGTTTACTATGGTGAATGTGCTCTGGCTGGTTGACAAGAACTTCAAAATCCATCTCAGCGCCAAAAGAGCCGCAAATGGACAATACGGTATGTGTACAAAGGGAAAAGACATTTGGAGATATCAACCCTTTCATGCCCATAGTCCGAGTTATCCGAAATTATTGCGCTGCGAACTTAAAATATTATCCAAGCTGAAAGGGGCCTTTTCCGCTATTTTTATACCCGCAGATAGTCACCAAAAAAGATGTTGTGAAAATAAAAACAAATTGAAAAAACCTAATTTTTGTTTTCTCCAGACATTAAGACGGAAATATGAATTTTAGTGTCTAAAAGTAATGATATAGTGGTCTCTTCATGATAACGGCAATGAGATAAATTAACGTCATATTGTTTTTGCTGTTGTTGAACTATCATTTTCCGTTACGTGATACAGAACTGACATTATTGCATGTCAAATCGGCCATACGAGAACGCCAGATTGGCGTTTCCTCTGATTTGGGCATATGTGTGTTTGAATGAACATTGCTGTTGCAGCTGCATTTTTTACATTTGGCACTTCCAGAAACATGCTCCTTGTTGAGCATATTAATTTTCAAACACTATCAACCCTGTGGAATTCTAGCTCGTTTTCACCTTAGCTGTAGAATTCCAAAACTCTTCTCTCCTGCAGCCATGTAAAATTCAGCAAATCTTTTTTTCCTACCCAGTTGAGATTGATATGATTATGATATGATGTGATTATTACCCAGGATAGCTTCTTCAGTCCTTAATGAACTGCTATCAATGAGGGCTCTGCCTTCCTGGAAACACCTTAGGGTACCATGCAGAATTAACAGTGTATTGGTGAAATTCAATATCGAGTGAGGTGTGGAGTGTTTCCAGGAAAGCAAGACCCTCGTTGGTAATGGTTCACAAAAAAATGAAGAGTCTATCCTGGGTTCGGTAAATAATCACATCTTTCATCAGGGGCGGATATAGAGACTATGTGAAAGTTGTGATTTCACACAGTTAAGTAGTCTAAAATCGGGAAAATTTTATAGACATTTCTTGAAGAATCGGGGAAATTTGATCAGAAAATCGGAAAAATTCGGGATTTTCACATGGAGTTTTGAAGAGTCTGTATCCGCCCCTGATTCATTCATCAAGAGCCGTCACAGAACAATCTATGAGGCGCCTTATCTATATAAATGAGCTTAAAGGAAACGAACGTGTATAAGTAAAATCAGTGCTATTAATACGCTGAGTCAGATAACTTAACAACAGTATTTAACAAAAGAATCGTTTTCTGTTTTCAAAAAGCCGCTATTCCTGTTGCGATTTACCATATTTGGATAAAACTTAGACAATACAACTGAAGACAATTCCGTGAATAACAATAGAAGAAATAATAAAAATAATTAGGCAAAAAAATATTTCTTAAGAAGTCAGGCTGACGCTATCATTCTTAATAGCAATGGAACAATCCATCTTATGCCCGTCTAATCCCTTTAACTGATTTTGATTGGTTTTCTTTCATCCTTTTTTTGTTTTTTTATCGTGTGCCAACAAAGATTTTCTTTATACTGTACTGTAGGCGTTTAAAGGCCTTCGAAAGGTTCAGCAATGAAAATCTCTTCATCTAACCTATTACAATTTAGATTTGAATTTATGGGAAGATGGTCCGTACAGCATCAATGATAGTCCAAGTCTTCGAAGTTACATTAAAAACTTTGATGGCACTGTTTCTTGGGACAAAAGCTCGACCAATGGTGATGCTGTGATTGATTACGTCACAACAAAAAATGTTGTTAGCGTTAATATGGAAACCTTGACTTCAAACAGTGGAAACCTTATCTCAATCCCTATCCAATCAATAGTAAGCATCGTCTTTGTTATTGAGGGTGGTCAAAACACTTATGAAAATCTAAGCTTAAAAAGTACCGCTCTATCCCTGCAGGGGCGGATACAGACTCTTCAAACCACCGTGTGAAAATCCCGAACTTTTCCGATTTTCTGATCAAATTTCCCCGATTCTTCCCGAAATGTCTATAAAATTTTCTCGATTTTGGTAATCTTAGACTACTTAACTGTGTGAAATCACAACTTTCACATAGTCTCTATCCGCCCCTGCCCTGTACAATCCATTGCAAGAATACGTTTTGGTGAAGGTAGCCGAAAAACCAAGTACAGAGCTTACTATTTGGTCTCTGTCAGAGCAAGCAATCGCACAAAGTAATCGGATTTTTTATTAAGGATTTCACTTCAAATTGTTGTTATTTCATTATTCTGAAAATCGTATCTGTGTTCATACCATTGAAATTTTTTTCAACGTTTTAAATGCAAGGCTACCGTAACAATTCTGTTAGAGATGTACATCTAGATTGCTCTAAATTACTTTGATTTGATGCAAAATTCAATTATTTATCTCTTTCCGGTTTTCAAAAAATTCAAGTTTAAAATTTGAAGAGTGTTAGAATCCGAAAAACAAAAATGTTACGCTTTCTAATGGTTAAGATATTGTCCATCATCATAGTAGTACAAAAATCTTCTGCTAATTAAGAATAAAAAAAAATAGTTTTGATCCATTATAATTTATTCTGAAGGCTCATTGTTGGTGTCTCCTGGGAATTGATAAACATTCCTATTATGTAGCACAAAAGAAATTATGGTAGAAATTTTAAAATTATAATCCAAAATGAATTCTAATTCTAATAGGTGACTGCCAACCCACAACCGGACTCCCAAACTTACCTGAGTGCAGGATTCAGCTTCTGGAATAGCGACTTAAGCCAAGACGAAGAAGCGCGAGGAGAAAGCGTATTTGTCATCCAAGATAAGCGATCAGTTTCAGCTCTTTCATCTAGATCAGCAGGATTAGATTTTCAAGACTTGTTCAAGTCAGAGACGCTTTACACCCGACCTAGGTAAAGATAGACTCTCCTATAGTTTAGATTAACAGGGCCCGCGACACGCCATTTGCTTTGAGGGGGCTAAACTTAAGATTAAGTGAAGGCCGCCACCATGGTTGGCGGC
>JAUBWS010060123.1:0-15742 GCA_032270445.1 Darlingtonia californica | reverse complement strand
AAATTTCTTACCTTATCCCGCTCATACTATCAATATCACAAAGTTAACTATTGTGTTTAGAGAGCAAAGCTGTTTTTCCCATAGGCCATAACTCCTAAATAACTGGAGGTAGCCCTTAATAAGGAAATTAAAAAACATGTAATATGCACTTGGTTCCATGATAAAATAAATAACTTTTGTAAGTATGCATCCAGATTTTTTCAACTACGGTAAACTGTCACCATCTTGAAATTGCTAATTATTTCAATTTAAAAACATTTGAATTGAAAAAAAAAACATCAATTAAATCAACACCGAAATAAAACCAACACCAAAATTGAGTGCAGTGAAGGAAGGAAGACTTTTTCTGTACGAAAAATAATCATGCAGGTTTTGGAAAGAAAGGGCTGATAAGAGATGCAGGCATGTTACAATCTTGTTTTACAAGCTAAATATAAATAACTTTTTTTTTTTAACTTAAGTATAGGTGATATAAAATAATAGAAAAATTGGCATAAAAATACCTTTAAAATAATAAATGTAGATTGTATATAAAGTCTTCCTAGCAAGTCTTGTTCTGACGTTTTCCAAAGAAAAAAAAACGAACATTTTCATTATAATCAAGAGTAGTTTGCCACACTAACGTTAATTTTCAAGACTTTAAGGAGCATCATTTTTAAAAGATGGTGTAAATATGCCACGTTAATATGCAAACTAATAAATACCAAATAAGACAAAAAAGGTGACCTAACGTATGTTAAGTTATATTATTATAAAATATTTTCAGCAAACTAATCAAATTTCTCATTTATTTCAGTATTTACATCTTTATCCGCATCGCAAAAATAAATCCTGCAAATGTTGTATAATCTTGTTTCATTTACGAAAAGAAAATCTCGCAAAGCACAATTTTATTTATGATTCACAAAAATGAATCTCACAAAATTTATCCGAAAATAATCAATACACTTAAGGTAGTTTTCCTGAACTATGAGGTCAGATTATAGCTAGCAAGTACTTTTATTGCTTATGAAAACCACTGTACTAGTAATTCGTATTTTCAACACAACACTAAAACTATTTCTACATTTACATATTAATATTGACAAATCAGTGGTGTCCTGGCTGGGCAAAGTGTTTAAGATTATACTCACATCTTAGAAGGTTAGAATGCACATCTGCGAGACTTTTGTTGACCAAAAATTGTGATTTTAAAGATTGATAACAAAATAATTGACTCATTGATAATATCAATTAGCAAACAACGTGTTTCAACAATAGTTTCTAATTTCTTTTATAATAAAAGAAACAAACTAAGCACCAGGATTTGACCAGGAAAGTCTTCTAACCAATTCAACCAATATTTGCAGAGAAAAATGCTTGAGATCATCATTTGTGCTATTGACAACAAATTGTTAGCATTCCGCGTAAAAATTGAAAAAAAAACACTTATAACGCGCTGTAGGTAATTGGGACCTTATCAGTTATCAAATCTGTTGAATTATTTAATTATGATAGCTTACTACACTAGCTTTCGAAATAGCGCATGTGTTAAATGTTGCATTTTTACATGTATTTTTATTGTATTATATTGTCATCAAAAAGATAATCAAGTAATCGTAACAAGCATATTTTAACCCTATTATACCCGGGGGGGGGGGAGGCTTTTTTTGCCCGTGGCCGAATGTGTTTTTAATAACTCGAAAAATAGTATTGCTATGCCTTTACAATTTTGCAACAACTACCAAAATCTTATTAAGCACATGTTCTAAAAATTTTAATAATTATCTCGTTTACATAATTAATTATGCGCAATTATGTAACACAAGGTGTCAATTTACAACCTTTTCCAATACAAAATGGTCAGAAATTCAACTACTAATAACTTTTGATAGGATAACGATATTAACTTGAAACTTTTACAGGATGTTTAGTTCAACATAAGAATCATGCTGAATACAAAAAAAATTAAGATGACGTAATTATTTCAAAATGGCGGCGGGGCCAATTTATGGCAGTTTTGGCGTCCCGTAGTGCCTCAGGACTTGATTTTTATGGAAATCTGATGGCATAACTGCGGAAAGTCTTTCTTTTGACTTTCAGAAAATCAAAACAGAATTGAAAAATTTCAAATTTTTCGGGAGATATAGCTCTGTAAAGAAAGGTACTTATTTTAAGAAAATTGACATTAGTGATGACGTCATCACGTAACCATAGCAACCATTGTTTATTCAGCATGATTTTTTTAGTTCTCTTATCAAGAGCTACCTCCATACCAAATTTCAAGTTTCTAGCATAAGCCAATCTTGAGTTATGGCCGCGGGCAAAACACAACCTCCCCCGGGCTACAAAAACCTCAAAAAGCCCGGGCACAATAGGGTAAGTAAGGTACTTTATTGGTGACGCTTTTTCTATAAGAAGCGCAAACAAAGATTTCGCGAATCCTTATTTTAAGACCATGAAAGAGAAACTATTTGAATCAAACTATATCATCGTGTTTAAACGTGCCTCAGACATTGCAAATCATTTTAATTTATTGTTAATGGGCTAGATGTTGATCTTTTTAACTTTAAAGATGATCTAAGGGGTCTAAATTTTTGCAAACGGAGCCCCTGGAATAGCCAAAAACGAAAGTTTCTAATTTTGAAAACGATTTATATCAGTGAATTGACCTTACTTAGTAGATGAAAAAAATGGTGAGGTTTCTTATGTTATGAAGTTTTGTTACCGATATATGAATGTTTTTCGTTTGAGCAAAGGACTAAAAATTGATAATTTTGACGTCAGTCTTTGCCAATTTAGCTCTGCGCGATGCTCTACAATTTTCTTCAGAAAAGGTCTTTACCTGTTATTTTTAAAGTGCTACATCTTTTATATACAATTGAATTTATCGAAATTAAAGAAAAAGAGATTAATCAAGTTTAGATTTTCAGTAAGAAGCTGTTTTAATTTTCTTCGCCTTTCACTAACGTCAAATAGTAATGTTCTTTGGAAGTTTTTAACGTAAATAACTTACTTACTAACACTTTGAATACCAACACGCCTGAGAAACCAGAACTAAATCAAGAACGTGTCTGATAACTTTCTGCAATCTCAATAATAAGTTTAATCCGATTAATTATCTACAAATGCTACTTTTTTTATCTTGACAAACTTTCGATAAAAGAGGAGATGTTTTCTTTTCTTACATGTAATAGTTTTGAGGATAGCACATGTACTGACTCACTTTGTAATCTCTCAAACAGGTTTTAATTATATCTTGATACAATTTTTAATCGTCGCTTTCAGTGCATTTTCTAACCAAGTGAGCTGACACAACTCATAGTACTTTTGACACACTCTTCAATCCAATAAATAATCTCCAAAGTAACATTTTTTTTTTTTTGAAAAAGCTTTTCAAGTTTTTTTTCCCTCCAAACTTTTAATTTTTAATTTTCTTAACCTTGAACTTGATTTTGGTCTAGAAAAGATGGACATAAATGAAGATAAAATAAAATGCTAAAATCAAGAAATTTCATCGACCTGATGAAGGTAGCCCTCAATAAGAGAACTAGAAAAATCATGCTGAATAAACAATGGTTGCTATGGTTACTTGATGACATCAATTTTCTTAAAGTAGAAACCTTTCTTTACAGAGCTATATCTCCCAAACAAATTAAAAATTTTCAATTCTGTTTTCATTTTCTAAAAGTCAAATGAAAGACGTTCTTAGATATGCCATCAGATATTTATAAAAATCAAGTCCTGAGGCACTACGGGACGCCAAAACCGTCAAAAATTGGCCCCGCCACCATTTTTAAATTTTGACGTCACAATAATTTTTTTTGTATTCAGCATGATTCTTTTATTGAACTGAACAACCCGTGAAAGTTTCAAGTTAACATCATTACCTTATCAAAAGTTATTAGTAGTTGAATTTCTGACCATTTTGTATTGGAAAAGGTTGTAAATTGACACCTTGTGTTACATAATTGCGCATAATTAATGACGTAATTAAGATAATTACTTCAAACTTTCTGAACATGTGCCTAATAGATTTTTCTTAATTGTTGCAAAATTTTAAAGGCATAACGTTCCTATTTTTTGAGTTATTAAAAAGAAAATCGGCCGTGGGCAAAAAAAGCCGCCACCCCCGGGTATAATAGGGTTAAGAAAGGAGAAACAAGTGAACATTGCGTAATTCAAATGAATGGAAAATGGAACCTCCAAAGTGGAACCTCCAAAGTGAGATAGAGAAGGTGGTGTTTATATTGGTTTGTTTGGAAGTTACAAAGAAGAAGTCTAGCTTTAATTGAAAGTTATGTTTGAGATGTGAAAAATGTTTTTTTCAAATTGTTTCTAGTAGGCTTTTGAATATAGGAGGTGGGAATTGACCTTAGCAGTTTTTTGTTGGTTTTTTCAAAGTAATTATGAATTTCATGGCTTAGCTACTGGTTAACCTGCTTTAATAGCCAGCTAGCTACCTAACCCATTTTATAGAACTATTTATGGCTGTTTTATTTTGCGGATTACATTCTATGATAGAAAAGTTACAGTTTCTTTGTTTTTTGCTAGTCTATGATGAAGCCATACCATTTTTGTCTTATATGAAATATTTCTGTTAATTATGGGGTTAATCTACATTTAAAGCGTTTGTAACCGTTAAATGAAAGAAACGTGCATAAGTAGAATCGGTGCTGTTAATACGCTGACACAGATACCTTAACAACAATATTTAACAAAATTTAACCCTTAATGTTATACAACAAAGTTTCATAAGTCTTTTATCAATATTTACACGAGCAGGGTATAGTGGAGCAGTTTAAGCAGTAAAAGCAGTAAAATGACAAATTTAATTATCTGATGAAAAATAATTATTGTAATAGCTAGAATGGTAAAGCTAAGTAAAAAATATAGCTATAAATTATATAAATGCAAAAGCCATGACCATTAACAGACAATGCACGTTTTAAGCTGACGTTCTGCATTTTTGGTCCTAAGGAAGGTGATTTCAGGCCATGACTTCCGTAAAAAAATTATTTTGCCCATTGCAAGCCGGTAGAGCAGAGAGACTTTAAAAATTTTTCAACGCATTAGTTGAACTTTAACCCAAATTATCGTGATACAAAATTATATTTCTCGTAAGGAACAATAAAATTAGTGACAATTTTATGTAAATTCTATAATTATCTACGGCAAGTTCTTTTGGCATGTAAAGATTTTTTACAATTACAATTTATGATTTGGATGAGGCAGCATTCACGACACTACGACAGTTAAGTTGGTTTAATGATTTCTTCATATAACCCTGCGTTTGTAAATTTGCATGTTAATTCCTGAAAGAAAGAAAGGAAAAATGTTTTTCGATTTGTACAGGCTGAATATTTTGGAAAAAGTTCCACTGGAGAAATGCTAGGGTAGCCCACTTCTTGGTTTATATGTGTTTATTTTTTAAATAATATTTTTCGGCGGAGGGTTTAAGAAACTACTTAAATGTCGTCTTTGTCATTTCTATGTTATGGAAAATATAGACAGAAGTTAGGTTTTCATGAAAAGATTGTATTTAGTACCTCATAATTGTTTGATGTTAATGTTTGACCGTTGCCCTTCGTTCGGTTTACTGAAACAAAAACAATTCAAAGAATTTATAAACGCCGACTGCTACTTTTAATAGATGCGCAACCATGTATTATAATAGTTGCAATACTATATGAAACATATTAGCCTCGTACCTTTTGAATCAGGCATTTCGTGGACTTCATAGCCTGTGTCGTTATTGGTGCCAATTTTTTTCAAACCAATCATCTTTGAAGAATCATAATATGGGTTTAAGTCATCTTTATTTTTCTTAAAAGAATTTACTTCGTCATTAGCAGTTGGATTTATCGTTTCATACGCCTTAGCCATCTTCCCAGTTTGAACTTCTTCGCATTTGTCACTTTTCTTGCATGATGTTTTAATATTTTTTCTACATTCAGAAAAAAATATTTTACAGCTTATTGAGTTTGCAATGAACATATTTTCTTGGGCTAATCATTAAACAATAATTTGTTTCAAACTGAAAAACTATAGTGTTTATAAATGTTTTGAAAACTTTAAACTCCAATCTTTCAATCAATTTTGGCTATTTTCTGCAAAATTATATATCAGGAGAAAGCTCTTTCAAAGATCTTTAAAATGATATGGTTTTCATAAAAATTGAAAAAGTAGAACGGGAGCTATAAAGAAAATTTTTATCAAAATTCTCGTAAAAATTATGATGGTCTATTAAAAAGACGGACAAAAGAATGAATTTTTATAACAAATAAAAATCATTATTTCTGTTGAAATGTTATTGTCAAGTTACTCTGTAACATAAGAGTCATTAACACATTTTCTATCAATCTGCGTTACTCAAACAGCAGTTACAAATTTTAAAGATTTGCTACATTTCAACGATAAGGCGAAAGTCATTAAAAGTTGATTTTATTGACCATTGAAAATGATTAGACGTTTTTGTATTATTTTCTCAATTTTCATGAAAACTGCACATTTAAAAAAATCTGTCAACGCGAGTTTTGCTGACATAAAGTATTTTATGAAAATAACCAATATTAGTTCTCAATATTAGATTCCAACATTTTGATACACACTGTATGATAGATTTTGTGAAGTGAGAATGACGTAGAAATAGATGAGGATACTTTACGAATGAAATATTATCTTAGTTTACCGAATAAATTCTTGCTGGATTCACTATTGTGGAATGTAATTTTGCAAAGTTGACCTGTTTAGATAAATCCCGCAAAAATTTTTAAAGGACCCACTTCACAAAAATGAATCCCGCAAATTAATTAAAAGTCAAGTATTTGCTCCACAGCAAACTAAACCTTTGATAAAAATATTCCAAAAAATAATTCAACTTCTAATTTATCTTACAGTCTTCAAGTATCCATTTTTACCTGCATAGCGAAAATCATAAATCACACAGAATTTTTAATATTTGCTTGATTCGCAAAAATTAAGGTATACACTAAACATGAATTCATTAATTACCTGCAAGCACATACAACTGCAATTATCAGAGTAATCCCTACTAAAGCACCTATGGAAGCGGCAATAGCAGTGATGTTTGAAGACTTTGTCTCGATTTTTGTTGGCTCTGACAAGGTTTTTGCAATGATCCAAGGTGAAGTGTAGAATGTATTCTAGAGAAAATATGGTACAAAATGGGACGATAACTTACTGTGTTTTAATTTGCATACGAATAAAATGATTATTTAAAACAATAACCTATGGGATTAACGGGCCTATAAACTATGAAATGGGCCAAAGTGGTACAAACTAGTAGACTTGAATATTAAAAAAAGGCTTGGCTGAGAATGACACAAAAAAAAGAATAAAGTGCTTAAGCCCTTCATATTTTGTGGACATCTGTGCGATTACAATTGTCAAAATCAACAAAAAGACAATACATTGACATAAACTTTCTGAAAAACCGCAGTAAAACAGATTTAAGATAAATCACGGACTCCCTTGTTTTTCTTCTTTATCCCGGATGTATAGAGGATCCGTTCTTAAAGAGTTATATTTCATTTTCAGCGCACTTTCGAAAATGTAAGTATCTACCTCGTCTACATAAGCAATCACAAGAATTGAATAATCATTCCCTGGTTTCAAAGGGACATTTTGCGTTTTTTCTATCACATCTACCGCACGTTTCTGTCGTCGTGCGTTACCAAATAATGGATTATCAAAACTTCTTCCGTCACCAACAACAAATGAATCGACATGTTTATCGAAGACACCAGTAACATATGCACCATCTTCATTGTTTTTATCATATTCTTTTAACTCAGATGGTTTAATGAAGAGGTTTGAATCTTTTTTAGGATTGACAACTATTATATAAATCCTGAAAATATAGCAATGGGAAAAGAAATAGTTTTTTTCCAATTTACCTCGAATGAGTGAAATTCTGAAGAAGAATTTAACATGAAGTAACCGTATTCTTAAATGTAGTTCTAGTAGAGCATGGCTCCATCCAAAAACTATAGTCCAAGTTCAAAATGTGCAACTTTTTAAAACTTTTTTATTATTGTGAGTTAAGGAAGAATATAAAACTTCTTTAATTTGCAAAATGCGTCAGATTTTTGCATAAAAATTCTTTAAGCAAACTCAAAGATCAAGAAAAGTCAATGCTGGAGTCAATATAGCTTATATTTTGGTGTGGTTTATTATTTTGAAATGGTGCCAAGTTATAAAATAAGCATTTTTGTGACCTTTAACTAGACTAAACATTCAAGTGTAAAACAAATTGCCATATCAAAAGATAGTGATTGGAAGTTTGGAAATCATTTCTATTCTAAAATGAGAGATAAGAGTCCGGAACTGTATTAACCCTGTTTTATCTCGGTCCTGGGGGCCTGGATTTCTCTCAAAGAATGAACAATAAGTCCCTCAAAGTTCAAACTCCATGCAACATCTCTATTGAAAATTTTACGTTTTCGGGTTTTTTTTTTTACAAGAAATTATCATTTACTTTGAAGAACTTTGTATTTTTTACCTAGATAATAATTATTTTCTGCTTTTCTGCAGAAAAGGGATGATAGTTTGTTTATTATATTTTAAACCGGTGAATATTTGAAGATCTGGATCTACGTGATGTGCTGGCAATAAATCGGCCACAACGCGTGTGTTAATTTTACAATATGTGGAAGCCAGCCGATTCGTGAAAGGAACTAAAAACTTAATCTTAGTATTGTATTCTTTTACTTATTTTGTTTACAAATAAACTTGCATAGAAATAACATGCTGCCAGTTTTTATATAAGAATTTATTGAGGGAAGCAAAATCTTGCCAAATCGAGCTACAACTAACCTCCTTTGCCGAGCTGGACTTTCTTATGAACAGCCCCTTAACTGAAATTTTGTTGTTTATTCATTCCAGTAAGTTTAAGCAAAATTTAAAAAAAAATTTATCATTTCGATATGTGCAAACCATCTACATATCACTTTCTACGTCATTCAGATATGAAGAAGCCATCTTTATACCATTTTCTGTGCCATTTCGATGATAGAAGCAATTTTTATATCATCATTTTATCTGCCATTCTGATATGTGGAAGCCATATTATATAATTTTCTATACTATTTCGATATGTGAAAGGCATTTTCATATAATTTTCTGTGCCATTCTGATATTTGGAAGCTAACTTTAGATTTTATACGTCATTCTGATATGTAAAGCCATCTTTATATAATTATCTACGCCATGGTGATATGTGGCAGCCATCCTTGTATCATTTTTACGCCATTCTGGTATGTGGCAGCTATCTTTATATCATTTTCTGCTATTTTGATATAGGATCATATTGGAATGACGCAAAAAATAATATCGAGGTGGCGTCCACATATTGCTCGGCGGAGTTAAGGCACGTCCAACTTTGCCTCAAATTTTTCCCACCGTTTCGAGTTGTCAAATAAAAATCGTTTGTAGCTCAAAAGATTGGTAATTTGATGGAGATTATGGAATGTGCATGGCCAATTTGAGAATTTTTACCTATTTCGAGAATTTATTTACCTTATTTTGCCGCTATTTTGATGACGTCATAAATTTAGAATCTTTAATAACTCAGTGTTGAAAAATGCAACTGCCTTAAAACTTTGCAAAAAGATGTAAATCCCTAAGAAGTTTCTATTCAATGAATAAAATGTAAAAAATTTAGATGACGTAAGCAGAAATTTGAAAAATTCGTTTTTTTGCAAAAAACGCTGACATCATCAAAAATATTTTGGAAATTATTTTTGTGGTTTGTGTGATTTTTTCAAAGTTTTTTTGGTACTTTACTACTCGACATTACATCATCATCGTCAAGGTACGGCTGCTTTCTCTTAGCCACTCCAGAGTATTTAGCAATCAGGTATCATTTTGCTATTATTTGTTAACTTAACTTGGGATTGACCCCAGGTCTCCCGTGCCGTTAAAATGGAAATTTGAGTATGATAGAAATTTATATTAAGATTCCAATGAATTTCTCTTCTACTTACGCGGTGTTTTCAGGCCCTTTAGGAATATTGATTGTAATGGTGGAATTGGTAGTCTTTGTTGGTGTCTTTTGGGATTCTAGATCAGCACGATCTAAATAAAGAATTATAAGCTGGTAGATTCGTTTTTTGTTTGTTTGATTATTAAGGTATTCTAAAATGAGAGCAAATTTTCGTTAAAGAAGTCAGAGGGTTTGTATCTAATGAAAAAGTTTACGCACCATTTACTTCTAGTGCAGGCGGAGGTTATTCAAATTGTTGGGGGATTGTTTTAAACTTTTACTTAATACGAAGGGAGGAAGCTACAGATTTTAGGATTCAAAGAGGTTGATAAAACTTGTTATAAGAAAAACTTTGCCTGGTCTGGCCCACACTAATAAATATACAAGGAACGAGTGATGTTCACGTAAAATACGCGAATCAAATAGAAGCAATGTGAAATGACTGCGAACAAATCACAGTAATAGCTTTGTTCTGTTCTGTAAATACATAAAAGATATTTTCCACTTAAAAACTATTCAAAATATTTGTAATTACCTATTTTAACTTGAACAGCTTCTCCCGTCAAGTATTCATTCTGAAAAAGAATAGAAAGATAAGTAACAAATAATGGCTTGTTCTAAAGACATATCTTCGGCTTAGGGGGAGGGGTGGGCTAGTAGGCCCGCGGCTAATATCTCAGGATGGGCTCATGATAGAAACCTGGAATTTGGTACAGAGTTATTCCTATAGAAGTAGTGCAAAAATAAACTTTAAAATATTAAGGTTGCTATGGTTACTTGATGACGTCATCATGTAAAATAAAACATTATAAAAACATACACTTTTTTTAAATGGCTATAACTTCTGAAATGAAAGACAAATTCAAATCTGCTTTCAATTACTAAAAGCCAATAAACTAAGCTTTTATAGGTAGTCAAATTTAAAAAAAATAATCAAGTCCTGCAGGTTTACAGCGCTGCATTTTGAAAATATGACGCTCCGAGCAAAATTGACGATGTTAGGGTCTTTCTTTTATCATTAAATGATAACTGTCTAAGTTTGATGTCTATAGCCTTTTGTCTATCAAAAGCTATAAGATTTTTAGATTATAAAACTTTTAGTCAATTTACGCTATTTTTGCTTACATCTCACCTTCGGTTTAAAAATTTGGCATATTTATGCAACTAAAAAGCTATTTATGTGAAATTTTGCGAAAGTTTTTATTTTGTACTCATTGCTAGAATCATCAGTACCCTTTAATGTCTTATGATTTCCAAAGAAGACAAAAAACATGAGTCGACTAACTTCAGGTTAGAAACGCAAGATGCGATAATGGGTATCCGTTAATGGTGCAGTCGTAAGGCAAAGAAATTAACTACCGCGGCTAGCAGGGACACTCTCAGAAAACGCTTATTTTTAAGAGCTAACGCCTATTGTAGATAGTGCACCTAAGCGGAAAACTCAAAATATACATGAAGAGACCAAAGGAACGGGAAGACGAATTTTCTGTTTCTCTAAATTATTATAGAACGAGCCATGTACAGCAGACTTTACAAACATCTGACTGACTCTAACTTACTATACAACAGACAGTTTGGATTTCAGACACAGCCAGCCTCGTGAATGATTTTCCTGATGGATTTAACAATGACCTCTATACTTTCGGTATCTTTATAGACTTGTCAAAAGCTTTTGATAAGGTAAATCACAATATGCTTAATTTCAAAACTCGAAAATTATGGCGTTAAAAACAGAAATCTGAAATGGTTCAAGGACTACCTAACGAATAGAAAACAGTGTGCGACTTACAGTAACGAGACCTATTTACAAAAGTTAATAAAGTGTGGTGTTCCCCAAGGTTCCATACTTGCGCCATTGCTCTTTTTTCTCTACATTAACGATATACACAAAACTTCTGATATCCCTAAAATTCATCTTATTTGCTGACGATACAAACATTTTCCATTCTCATCCTAACATTAAGAAATTACATAACGTTATAAATGAAGAATTAAGAAAAGTCGAGGAATGGTTTAAATGTGATAAACTCTCTCTAAATACTAAGACTAAATATACTCTTTTCTTATAACCATCTAAAAAAGAGGACATACCCCTAAAATCACCAACTTTAAAAATTAATAACGATAACGTCACTAGAGTTTATGAGTTTATGAGTTTCTTAGGTGTTTACATGGATGAAAATTAAAAAAAAACATATAGAGATAATTCAAAATAAAACATCAAAAAATATAGCAACAACGTACAAAACTAAACACTTTCTAAACTCCATCTGTCTCAAAACACTTTATTTTAGCTTTGCACATAGATATTTCACGTATTGTAATAAAGTCTGGGGGAGCAATAATCATACTAATCTTAAAAAACTCAATAGAATTATTTGTAATATAGATAGATACACCAACTCCGATAATGTCCTTAAGGAACTGGAATTTTGAACATTTATAAGCTTAATATTCACCAGATCTTAGTTTTCATGATGAAAATGAAAACCGAATTTATTTTCCAAAACTGTCAAAAATCACACAAAAGTCAATCAATTTTGATTGGAAAACGTTTGTGTACATATTAACAATATCGACAACAAAGCAAAGCAGATGAACATTTCTTACTGTTTTGTTATTGATTACAACTGCTCTTGCACAAAATGTATAGCTGCCAATTAAATCCAATGCAAATGTTCTGTTTTTACTTATGGCAATTTCTTTAATTCCTTTGGGAATATAGACTGCTTCATAAGTTTTATCGTTCCCATTCCAAGTAATATTTGTCGTGAAAAGTGGATTTTCAAAGCATTCTGTTTTCCCAACGGCAAAATTGTAATGTCTAAAATACATATCAATAAAATTAGGAATGTTTGCAGAAGACAAAAAGTGACAGCGGCAAAAGGGAATCCGGGGTTTTTGTTGGAACCAAGCTGGCAGAAAATTTGGCATCAAACAAAAAATTTACGATATTTTGGTAATGAAACTGTGATTTTCATAACTTTACATAACATTAACCATAAATGACGCTAACGCAACGTATTAAAATTTGCTGAAAATGTTTCTAAGGTTAGTATTTTGTTGCATAATTTATTCAAAAAACAGGAAACTTGGGATATATAATGTGCATTTTGGAACTTTGTCAACCAAACCTCCATAATGGGGGGATAAAAAGGGGAGTGCTCCGTTTATAGTTCAAACCAAGCTACATAACAAGTATACATAACAATTTACATGATTTTGCCCGTGTCATCATTGATTTTGGTAATATTTACAAATTGTCCTTCCATAGTCTTCTCTGACAATGAAATACTGGCCGCAAGAGGAGCTGAAAGAAAATTGTAAAACAATATTCATGCAACCTTTTGTATGCATTATGAAAGTAAGCAATATATGTTTGTCCCAAGAAAAAAACAAAATGAATTTACTTTCTAATCCAATGGCGTTCAGCGCAATCTGAAGATTTTAAATTTTCAATAGAACATAAGGAGTTTGAGTAAAATTTAACAAAAAAAAACAAATAAGAAAAGAAAACAAACTTTCACAAGTTTACCTGTCTACAAAATAACATCTATATCAATTATCATTTATATTTTAATTTTTTTCGAAATATAGATAGAGAGTGAGCTAGCAAAATTCACACTGATATCAATCGTAAGTCGGTGATTTTATCTTAATAAATAAACTTCACGTTTCATTAGGGATATGGGATATGGGGTAAAAGTGAATCATTTTGATATAAAATATTTTAACATTCGTGCATGAAAGCAGCATGTTCATTCTCAAGCTATGGATAAGTGAAAAGAAAGGTATAAAGGAAATTGGTCTTTTAAAAAATACATTTATGGTTGCGTATACGGTACAAAAACTTTCGTGATTTCTTTACTTTCCAGGAAATAACTTTTGCGAAATAATTTAATTCAATCCTTTTTACAGTTACTTTTTTATTACCTAAAACCTCCAGTTCTTTTAGAATTATAGCTGTCTTTCCTTCACCGCCTCCGGTAACGCCAGATACTATAAATTCATAATTTGTTCCTCCATAAAGACCTTCAATTTTGATTGATGTTTTGGTAGTGTTCAGTGCTCTAGTATCTTTGAAGTCAGTGAAGTAGTTTTTTGTACCAGTGACAACAATCTATATTAAACGTTTGCGTCAATCATATGTTACACATAAATCTTTGTGAGGGAGTAAGTGGATATATAAGAAAGGTCTAGTTCCGATATCAGCTTTACAAGAACCTCTTTCCAAAGTCGCTAGGCAATGGAAGATATAATTGCTGCGGCTTAGCGTTCTAGCTTAGCAACTAGTTCAGCTCACAGAATAATAATAACTTTGCTATACATACAGACCAAAAACCCTTACATTAAAAAAAAACATTACCTACCTACCTAGCTGTGTGGATTAAATTTCAGATAGATAGTTTTTTAGCATCGACAATAAACATAATCATTAAACATAATATCAGCAGCAAAGACATATTATTTAGATCTTAATTACCTTGTAACTTTTGAAATTCCCATTGATATGTTTAGGTGCCTTCCACGACAATTGTATCCAAAATGATTTCTTTTCGAATATTTCTAACAATGGCATTGTCAAATTCAAAGGTTCGGATGGGGCTGAAAGTTGCAGAGTAAAATTTAACTTTAATTTAACGGAAAATGATGAATTCGTTGGTAGGTTTTGTCTAATAATGCTCCTGATAATGCCGTGTCCAGATCACATCAGAAACTTTTCACTATCTAACCTTCTTTAAGGTCAGTGTTTTAACTCCTGTTGAGTTTCTTATCAAGCAAAAACTTTAATTCAGGAGAGAAGGAAATTTCGGTAAAAAAAAAGATGGAAAAAAAATGACAAAAATCGTTAAATATTTCAAAAAAGTGGCAAAAACAACAACTTACGACCTTCAGCTGTCTTTATAAGTTTGACCAAGGGCCTAATAGAGAATTTTTTTTCGTAGATGCCCTCACCTGTCAACAAGAACGTTAGTAAGCAAATGATAACATTGGCATATACAGCAGTTGATAGTAAAAATTAGTATTTCTATATCAAACAAGCAAGCTTAGTTTCTGTTTTACTATCCGGAATAGCTTTACAGAGATTTTAATAAGTCACTTTAATCCCTGGTTATTCCGATTGACATTTTTTGATTCTCAATAAGTATCTTACCGTAAACCCTCTAATAAACACCAGGGGTGTTTATCAACTTTTTCAACTTTAGAGGGGGCGTTTATTAGCGTTTAAAAGAGGGAGGCGTTTATTCAAAGTTTCAGTTTTGCAATTTGCATTTTCAACCAATAGCAACAAAATCGTGTTTATGTTCACTTTGATTTTGTATAAAGCAAGACAAAGATGATAAATACTCTAATGATCGTTTACTTTCCTTTGTTTTTACCCATAAACGTTAAATTAGAGACGTCTTAACACGTTTGCTAAGTTTTCTCTAATAAACGTCTCTCATAAGGGGGCGTTTATTGGAGGGGTGTTTATAAGATATTTCTGTATTCAAGGGGAGATTTTTATTAATGGGAGGTGTTTGAAAGAAATAGGGCGTTTATTAGAGGATGTACATGTATATCATTCACACAATAAAAAATGGGAAGCTACATTCAATAAATACCTACCTCCCTTCGCGATTTTTCTTTATCTAAAGTAAGTTTTAACTTTCCCATAACTTGTATTTTTCATGTTTGGCACTATCAAACCAACTGATACTGGAGATACTTGCATAATTAATTTAATCAATCAGACAATATTTCTCAAACATTAAA
>JAUBWS010060101.1:0-15748 GCA_032270445.1 Darlingtonia californica | reverse complement strand
TACAATGGCAGTGACGTTTCTTTTTGTTTTATTCTCTTTTGACGTAGGACGATTTAAATTTCTGTTGCGTTTTCGATGTGTAATTTTATTATCATCAATTTGAGTTGTTTGATTATCTAAAACATTTTCATCAGTATCATTGTCAACGAACAAAGCGTTAAAACTGTTTTTTTTCGCAGAGTGATCTGTTTGATGAAATTTAATAGTGTCACTGTGTGGTCTTTCGAGTAGAATTTCTATGATTTTGTTTTTATTTTTTATCTCCTCCTTCAAAAAACTGACTTCGTTTAGTAGAGATGATATTAAACGTTCTTGAGGATCTGCTTGATTAAAAGAAACATTTAAGCTTGTTACCTCTCGACATACAGCTTCTTTTATGCGATCATTTAATTTCTCAAAATAATCGTTTGATAATTCACCAAAACTTCTCTTTACCACCATTTCAATATATTTTTCATTTATAAATTTCTCTGTAAGTTTATCTTCTCCAAAACACCCATCACTTTCATCAGAAATTTGATTTTCTAAACCATTCATATTTCAACTTTTCAACTTTTTCTCTTCTTATCTTCGTATCGACTGTACCGTATCGTATCGTATCGTATCGTATATTTCGATATATATCTATCACTCTTGTGGCGATGGTTTAAGTTCAATTTTTAATAGAGGTTATTAAAAAACTATTGAAAATTAGCCTTTAAATCTCGATCGTTTAAGTCATTGAAAAGATATTCATTAAAAAAACATTACGAGGTCTTTGTAAATATAAACTTCGACATCAGCTGGCCAAGGGCCCAAATTTCCGGAACCAACAATTTTTAACATTGCAAAAATGATGCAGTTGCCATAGGTTTAGACATCCTTTACAAAAGGAACACCAATTTTCATTGTTGGTTGTTCCCATATTATGTGTTGATTTATTATATACTTGGAACAATTGAAAATTACTTATTTTGTGTTCGACTATGTAAATATATAGCTACATGCTTATGATAATATTCTAGACAAACTATTTTAATCATGCATAGATATTTTTCGTATTTATTTGGTAATTGTATATGTTAATCTACGTCTTGTTTTAGTGATTATTTCTTTCTGAATGGAACGATACAACTACATTTCTAAAACTACAGATTCTTTGATGATTCTCATTATCCTGTGGCTTTGCTTTCTAAGTTTTATATTTTCTGCTGGTTGCAAATTAACACCTGCATCAGCTATGTTCGGCTCGTGGAATGGTTTGTCTTTCACAAAAAATTGCAAAACAAAAAATACAAAAACATTACTTTCTATATTTCCAAACACTTGGCTCTTTTCTGTTGCTTATTGACAGATATTCTATCTACACTACATATATGAAAGGTAAAAAGCCTTATTTTGACAAAAATCGTTCAGAGCGCAATGTTTCGTATCATATGTTTTTGATTTTATACGACAGGTTTATCAAAACAGGACATAGAAGGATTGCGATGTAAGATAGAGGAGTTGCACAATCGTCTAAAACCTTTTCACAAAGCTCGTGAACGGTAATGATGTTCTTTCTATATTCTTTATCCGAGAGAATAATATTTCGAAATGAAACAACCACGAAGACTTGTTTTTACCAAGTGATTTAAACACCATCATTATAGAATTGTTGGATGATCTTTTTGCTACTCAATATTTCCGAAATGTATTCCTTGTGAAGATTTTTATATATTGTTGATTTCCTTTTACATTCATGATATGACATTCATAAAAGAGATGAATTTTAAGCTCCTTGGTTTGAGTGTTTTTGAGCCTTGACCCCTTCGATCAAGGTATGTAAACGTTGAAACGTTGCTGTCAACAGAATCAAGAGACATATTAAAAGATCCCATTGTCAGGAAGAGGATAAAATGGATCACTTTTACAGAAAAATACTGTGCAACTATCGGTTACTGTTTTACAACTTGACAACGAAACGTCAAGCAGTGACCACTTCGATAGTGATACAAAGGAAAAAATGACGTCCAGGGCTGTGCCTTGTTCAGAAAATTAACTAGGACCGACAAAGAAGTGTTCAAGCTTAATGAAACATCTAGAGTTGTCTGTTATTATGACAAAGCCGCTTCCCTGGCTGATGATTTCCGACATTGGATAAACCTATATAATGGAAAGACCCCTAAAGCTGCTGGTCTAATTGTTTCGAGTCTTTTAGAAATATGGACCAAATTAGATCCGAAAATGGAATGGCACCCCGTTAATAAACTTAGTTCGTATACTGAGCTAGAGTCAAAGTTTTTCCTACCGCACTATACAAAGATACGGCAGAACGCCCAAAAGAAAATCAATGATAAAATCACGGATACTAGCCTTAAACCGTCAACCGTAATGAGCAAACTATCAAGCGTTACGATGCTCCTCGATTTTATCCGGTCAAAGGATGTTTACATCGGTAAGAATATGGTAAGGTAATAGGTAATATGGTTGCAGTTAAATCTTAACCAAGTTTAAAAACTGTTCACCCATTCTACAGTCTTCTCCTAAAACGCTACTTGAGCCGATGCAGAATTCTTCGAGTACTCTTTCCAAAACACATTTTAACTGATTTTACAATCCGCCATAATCTTTGTTTTACGTCTTTTCACACCTTTCTTAAAAAACTATTAGCAAAGTTGTACCTGGGCGTAACAGAAAAAGAAAGAAAAATTGTTTTGAAACATAAGATTTTAAAACTAGTCGTAAATAAACAAAGAACAGCTAATAATATAAAATACAAGACAAGCTTTTTTTCATTCAATGATTCGATAAAAGTCAATTTTACCCTTTTGTACCGAAAAATGTCAAGATTTTGCCAATCTTTGGGCATGGACATGGGTCGCGGTGCTACCCAAGGCTCAATGACCGTTAGAAGTAAAGGTTGTTAGTATTTTCTAATGAAAGGAAATGATTCCTATTCCGTTTTAATAAACATTTTTTTCTCAAGCCCTTACCAACCACAGCATTGACCCTTAAAATCCCTCAAAATCAATTGCTTATGTAAAAAAGTGTGTATTTGTAAAACATCATTCTTGATTAATCAATTTGAAAATAAAAATTATATCATCAGAAAGAAAATAGAAAGAGCCCACATCAGAAATTGTATACTTCCGATGGGAAAAACCGATACATAATTAGATATGGAGAAAATAAAACGTATGCCGCAAAACAGTGAACAGAATCCTTATTCTCAAAACCCCAGACAAGGGGATCATAAACCGAAGGTGTAGGACCCAGATCCTATTAATCTTGATTGACAAATGATACAGACATGCTACAAACCGCCAGACATAATCTCAGAAAAATCCTTTTCATTTCATTCAGGTTTAAAAAAGCAAGACATCGAAGGGCTTCGTCTGAAACTGCAAGAGCTTCACAACAGGTTAAGACCTTTCCACAAGGCGAGAGAGAGGTATTAATTTGTCACCATTTTCTTCACTAAGATAGCACAAAGTTTCATAGATTTTCATAGAACTTCTTATAGGCTAATGCAGAGTGATATGCAAGTATACGGAAAGTCGACAAAAATTACTGAAATCGTCAGTATGTTGAATACAGTCAATAATCGTATGGTTGATTACAACTATGTTGTTAACTTGTTGACTTCTATTAGCTTCTTTTTTAGCTATTTGTAACTTTGTCAACATAAAATAAAGATTACATTACATACAACTCAGTAAAAAATTCCCGTACTTGCCGGGCTGATTAATCCCAAATTTCCCGCTATCGTGTAATCGGCCCGCCAATGAATAAAGCAAATCTAAAACAACTCTTGTTAATCGAATATTTTGTTTTGATATTAGCCGCACTGATTATTTTTTTTAAAAATTGATCGAATTCTATTGGCTGAAAAAATCGTACGATTTTATAATTATCAGATTCGAATCAGGAAAGAATAACAACAAAAAGTTGAAGTTTATTACAAAAGGAAAAATGGAAAGCAGATTCCAGTTGTTGTCAGATAGTGATTTAAATAAATTATCTGCAAAATCAGAGAACAAAAATACAAAAAGAAGTACTTCAACTTGGTTAAACGTTTATCAAGCTTGGGCAAAAGAAAGGAACGAGAAACACGACTTCGAAAATTATTCCCCGAAGGATTTGGATAAACTTTTGAGCAAATTCTAAGCTGAGCTAAGAAAAAACGATGGGAAAGAATACGAACCGGACTCACTTCGTGTTATGCAATCAAGCTTACCTCGATATTTAAAAGAAAAGAAGTACTCAAAATCGATACTCACTGACGTAGAGTTTACAGGATGCAACAAAATTCTCGAGGGAAAAGGTAAAGGACGAAGACCAAATGCAAGTCGTGCACTATCAAATGAAGAAGAGGAAATCCTTTGGAACAGTGGAAAACTGGGCAAAATCAACGCAAAGTCATTACTCCATACTATCTGGTTTAACAACACCCAACATTTCGGCCTGAAAGGCCGTCAAGAACACACAACAATGTCAGTGGAGTATAGTATAGTATACAGTGAAAAGTATATTGAGTTTTTGGAAGACCCTACTAAGACCAGACATCATAGACTTCATTATAAACCGAGAGTAACGAATCCGAAAATGTTTGCCACCGGTGGAGAAAGATGCCCGGTTGAATTGTTTGAGTTTTATGTTTCAAAACGTCCAGAAACTTTGAAAGATAATGGGAGATTCTACTTGACAGCGAAAACATAATTTACAAAGGCGGGTGCATGGTACACTTCTTCTCCGGCTGGTAATAATAAAATATCGTCATTTATGAAAGAACTGATTTCTGAAACCGGAATTTCTGGCAAGTCTTCATTTTCACAATCTGTCCATCCGCAAAGTTCTTCAAACGCTAATGTTTTTAATAGTTGTACATTCAATTTCAATACAAGTAACAGCATTTATCTCAATCTCACTAAAATAAAAGTTAAATAAAGCAAATGTAAAACGGTTAATCAAATTTTTGTATGTGTGTTTATTTTTGTGTTGTGTTTACAGTTGAGTTAAAAATATTTAAAAATATTGATATACATTTTTGTGTCAATTTCTTCTTCTGAAACCTTAAATTTATAACTTTCATCAAAACATTGTCTATCTTAACACGATTAATCCGGAATAGCATGACTTTCATGGGCAATTTTGGGAAAATAGACTATTACTAATCAAGCGATCGATGCTAGAAACCATCTGATGGTGCTGATTTGTTTTGGAAATGCAACTAGAGCTTGTAATTTAATAAATATTACTGTCGATGATGTGAAAAATGCAGAGAGAGATCGGGATTATGATGCAATTTGCCTAATTTCAAACTTCTACAAAACCAGCTTATTATACGGGGAAAAAAGATCATGCTTGGGGATGATCTATACAGGCAGACTGTGATGTATATGAAGTATTTACGGCCAAAAATCACCCGAGACCATATAAAGATCCCGAAGAAAGAAGCGCCAGAAATGATAGCCAGATGAACCACTCCTGTATCTCCAATGGCATGAACAAACTATTCAAGTCGATAAAAGGCCTTACTGCTGAACCCAGGTACTGTCCTTTACTTTTCGTCTAACTTTGTCTCGTTTTAATTGGTTTGCTTGGTTACTGATATAGTTTGTTGTTTTGAAAAATTTCTTTATATGGATTTTTCTATAAGTTTAGTAATGTGGTGCACAATTAATGTTTGCGCGCCGCTGACCAATCAAACTTCCAAGTACTTTGCTGAGAATTATGAATATTTAAGAAACTTGAAGTTAACAGACGTACCAAACGAGAATGAGAATCTTTACGTAGACATTTTGATTGGCTTAGATCACTATTATTCCTTTGTTAACGGAAAGATTATCAGCGGGGAAGGTCCTACTGCAATCAACTCGAAACCTGGTTGGATTTTAGCCAGAGGTCACCAATCAAGAGGAAATGAATCAAGCTGTTTGCAGATCCACACAATGCGTGTAAATACCGAAACTGAGATTCTTCAAAATGAACTGAACAAATTTTGGCAGCTTGAGTCTGTCGGTGAAATTCAAAATGAAAACGTGATGACGTCTTTCAAACGACGACTTGTATTTAACGGTGAGCGATACGTGACTGAGTTACCTTTCCGTCCAGACCACGACAAACCGCCCGATAACTATGCTGTTTCCAAACAACGGTCAAACTCGCTTATAAATAAACGATTTAAAACAGATCCTAACTTCGCTGAACGATACAGAGATGTCATTGAGGATTACGAGTCAAACGGTATCATTGGGAGAGTCCCCGAGTCTGATCTCGCGAAAGAGAATGTACATTATTTGCCGCACCACCCACCCAGTTATTCGATAAGATAAGACCACAACGAAAATCCGTCCTGTCTTCGATGGATCCTGCGCTGTTAATAAACCATCATTGAACGATGTACTGTATTCAGGCCCGAATCTACTAGCCAAAATCGATATTTTAATTAGATTCCGTACGAACTATATTGCTCTAATTGCGGACATTCAGAAAGCTTTTTTAAATGTGGAAATTGCTGAAAATGATAGAAACTACCTTCGATTTTTGTGGAAAGAAAATCCAACTGATGCTGAGTCAAAACTCATTGTTTATCGTTTTCTGCGTGTCGTGTTCGGCTTAACATGTAGACCCTTCCTAATCAACGGGACAATAAGGCACCATCTAGACACTTATGAACAATCTTTTCCAGAACTTATAGATATATTTAAAAAAAGACGTATATGTCGATGATCTCACCACCGATGTCGATACTGTATCCGAAGGAAAGAAACTCTACGACAACGCAAAATGTATCATGAAGGAGGGACCTACCTACGTAAATGGTTGACGAACAATCAGAACTGCAATCTTATCTCAACAAGAAGGAGATAGACTCAATTATACCCGAAACGTGTAACAATGTGAAATTCCTCGGTATTGAATGGGACACAAATCAAGATACGCTGATCTACCGATTCGATAACATCCTTACGCAAGCTAAACAATTAGTTAGAACTAAACGAAATATTTTACGCATTTCGGCATCATTTTACGACCCACTGGGGATAATTGCACCAATAACCGCCAAGGTAAAAGTAATTTTCAATCTTCAATAACTCGACCCGTTCAGAAGCTCATTCCACTTGAAGTTTCAAAAGAGTTACGTCACCCACAGGAAAACGAAACTGTTCAGAGTGATCAACAACGACAAGAACCCAATGAGACCCTCACAAAAGAAACGCAACGGTCGAGGCCGACGCGAAAGGCCGCCGTTGACGGACAGAGCTTACGTAGACTTCGTGAGAAATACATTTGACTTTATTTAGAATTACTAGTTTCTTTTGTTACTATTTGAGATTGGGTTGACATATGACATGTCAATTGGGGGAGTATATAAAAACGCTTTGTTTATTTTCTATACGGGGTTTACCCCTACTGTACGCGTACGTATATGAATTTGTCTTTGTTAGATTTTGATAGAGCATATAGAAGAGAACTTTGAGAGTAGAGTACACGAGGTGCTTGATTTTTAACTGATCCTATATCAAATTTTACATCCTATGTAGTGTGTGACTTTACTCTTAATTCTATGTGATGTGAGATATCAATATAAAATGGTTACGCGCGGATGTTTACAAGCAATGCGAAATCATATTTAGTTTAATTTTTGGAACTGGTTTTTAACAGTTCATTAAAAGGTCATTTTTGCATTAAAAGTTTCCCAGCCTGGCTGTTGGCATCTAATGGTAGTTAACCAGTCTTTTTTAGATTGTTGGGGTTCACATCCCCTGCGAGGCTAGCGAAAATTTCTGGAATTCTATGATAGTAAACTAGGTCAATTCCAAAAACATTGCTTCTTCATGCTTTTATAAAAATCCCACCACCAAATTCTCTACAATATTTGTTTGTTGCATTGCATTGACAGACAGTATTGACAGCCACGGCAAGGATTTGCACCTAGACCTCCCACTGTAAAAGCAGGCGTTCTGCTTGTAACTACCATGGCATTAAACTTAAAAATATTTCGGCTGAACTGATTTTCCATCAATGGGAACAACAATAGAACCCATTATATTGAAATAATTCAAATTAATTTACCAGCTAATGATAAGTATATTTTCACAGAAAAAATTGAACGCAACCAACTTTTTAAAATTCATATACACTGGGTAATCAGAAATACATTTAAAAATAATGTGAATGCTTAACATATATGTAATTGTTTAATTAAATACTCGATCACAACAAGTCAGCTTTGATAGAAAAATATTTAACAGTATTGTAGGATAAGCTTTTTCAAATTCATTTACCGGGTGTTTTTGGACAAAATGTTTTCAACGGTTAACGTTCAACCAGTCTTTTAAAATTCATTTGTCAGATTAACATTTATTGACCAAGTAATGAGAAATACATTCCGACAGGAAAATTTGAGCGGCCAACACAAAAACAGTTTCTCCAAATCGATTCACCGGCTAATGAGAAACACACTACGATAAAAACCCGAGCGGCTAACCTGACAGCCTAAAGAGACGCACTTCGCTTACACTACGCGTGGAAAAAGTAATGTTCTACATTTGCAAAAATAGATTAATTCTATAAAGTTTGAAGGAACTAAGTCATCCGCAACAATAAATTCTGTCAATTAAGGCATTCTCGGACACTTTATCTGTAAAAATAGGTTCCACAAAATTTTCTTCCACACCTGATTTCTTTTCTTAATATCCCAGCTGAATTTTGAAAATTCCTCAAAAATTTAAACAGTTTACTTACAACATAAAACTTAATATAACTGTTAGGAATGGGCGATCAGCATAATTTCGCATATTAGCACCACCAGGTGTTTTAAAGAAAAACAATAACAACCTGCTGCATTTGGGCTGCTCTGTTCATAGAAATATTTGTGGGAAAAATTCCTGTGAGGTAAAAATTCTCAAAATGTGTTTAAGTGGAAAATTGTGCGCGATTAACTTTCACGCAGCATATGGTGTTAAAATTTGGAAATATTGGTAATAAACTTTTGCAAATGGCAAATTTTAGATAAGTTTACCAGCCCTATCATCTTGTGCGCAAATATTGTTTGCACGAATGGAAAAAGCTCATTATTAGTTTTACACGCAATTCTACAAAACCCCAGTTCAATACGTGATTTCAATGTGACCTTCGTTGTAAATGTCAGCTTAACCCCAAAATTCTCTACAAACTGAAATTGTTTAGATGTTATTTTACTGGTCCTCGGCTTGTTGCGGCCTCCTTTGGGGGCAACAGAGCTCAGTCCCAATTAAGCAGCAGTAGGGTAGTTGGTATACAATGAAGCTGAAAGGGTGGAATCGAACCACCATAACCTAACAGTTGTTCAAACAAACAATCCTTCTTTTCACATACCAATAACTCTGCACTTTTTAGCTAAAATATTCGGGAGGCGGGGGGACTAGCTCAGCTAAAAACTGGCTCATTCGCTCCAGTTAGGTATTCGGGATTCGGGATTCAATTCGGGATTCAACTAACGAACTTTTAGGAGGTCCTCTAGTCGTAATGGTTACAAATAAACCAAATTGAAATTTAACGCTTACTGGATAGATAAAGAATGCAAAACTAAAAAAGAAACAAATTAAATGGGCTTTACTCTCTCAAAATTAAGGGGAAAAGACCCAAAATGAGCATTCCAACGAGATGACGAGTTTTTATTTTTTTAGCTTATCTGCCAGCTTGGAACACATTAAATTTGGTTACTATTTCATACTTCTATGGTATTTGTATTAATCATTGCACCAAAAATCGCTACCATCATGGGCGTGGCTCTCTCTCAAAAAATGTGCCGTAGAAGTGCTAGAAAGATGTGTTGCAGTGATCAAGTTTTCTTTTTAATGCGAGTGGTGGGACGTATGATTTGCTTTGAAAATTTAGATAACATGGTCAATTTTGTGAAAGATCTAGCTATTGTAATGCAGACCGCTCCAACATAAAAAAACGTTTCTTCCTCTCCGAAGGCCATTGAAAATTGCATCAACGATTTCTCTTTAACTGTCGCATCAAAACTTTCAGAGGAAAGTGATCCAGAAGATTTGCTGACTAATGAGCCTGATGTAGTTTCGAGTGGAAGTTGAAATAGGTACTGGTAAAAACAATTACCAACAGTTCAAATAAAGAAAAAATCTGCTCGTAGTAACAACAAGTATTTCAATCCCAAATTTTATACATACCTTCGTGGATTATTGGATCATGCTCCACTTTCGTCAAATTTACTCTGTGGTAATTTACAAAGGTACTCTGAAGACTAATCGACACATTAATAAAAAAGACGAGACTTCTGGATGGAGGAACAATTACCAATGCGCATGCAAAATTATATTTTCACGTCAAGAAAGTCGATCAAACCAAAAACAGACTGCCCTTGTGTAAATACATTTATGAAAATTCAAAAACAAGGTTAGCCTCGAAACGCCAATGCATTGACAAAATGACAGCAGCTGAATTTAAAGGTGGCAGGAAGAATAAATAAGAGCCGATTTTAAATTTATTGTCATATATCAATGATGAAGAAAACCATGTTGCTGAAGATCATGGAGTAACTCTAGATGAAGAAATGTGGACCTCTAAAAGAACACCAATGAAGAAAAAAGAAAAGAAATCATTTCTTCAATCTCCTGAAACACCATTATCATTTAATCCCCACAAAAGGAAACGCGAAAGTAAAGATATTGGAATAAAAAATGTTAAAAAACAAAAACACCATGGGAAAAAAAGTCAACCTGGATGAAAAAGAAACACGCAAAAAGGACAACGCTACTCTTACGAAATACTGTGAATGCAACGGCCTTGGAACTTCTCCGGGCTCAAAAAAATATGGTTCAATGTGAATTTTGTGACCTTTACCCTTCACAGTAAAAAAATGAATTCTTCAAAGTCAATTTTGGGAGATATATTGATGGAAACGAAGAACGCAAACTATAAAGATATGCAGCTGATGGATTCAGGTGAACTTTTACTGGATATCATTGAAAAGCTGTTTGATGGCAATGTTTCGCCGTTTACTTCCAAAATTATTGACATCAAGATGTGTCAAACACATGTGGTCCTAGAACATCACAACTAAATGAATGTAACGGTTTACATATCACGGTTCCGGAAATGTCAGAAGAAATATCTCTTTTTTGTCTAATTTGGTGGAGTTTCTTTTGCCAATTGCCAAACAATTACGATGTATTTGGAAAATGTTACAGAAAGCCTCTTCTTTTGGACAGAAAATATTTCCTAAGCACGCCTAAAGTTCTTTTAATCTACACAAACCGCTACAACCATAAAGACGGTATATTTGCATATACTGTAATCAACATTCCTGAGAAACTTGACATCGGCAGATTTCGAGGTAGTTCCAAGAAAAAAGAATATGAACTGATAGGTTCCATAAATTTTCGTGGAGATTATGCAAGATCTGGGCATTATGTTGCTTATTTGATCGATGATACGAAGATTATCTGTGCTAAAGATACCGTCATGAAGCACACATACTTTGTGTTACCTGAAAAAGTCAATCTGCAGAACTTCAGCATCAAACTCGGAGGTCGGCTTTGTACAAGAAATTCTTCTTGGGGAAAGGAATACAAGCTCGTCTTTTATTTCAGATGCCTCATTACGCGCATGCCTTGAAGGAAAACTGAACGATGAGATAATGAACGGATTTTTTGCAAGGGAAACTGCGAAAAATAAGAATTCAGTGATATATTTCCCAACACTTTGGTTTCATGACATTACGTTGGGTAAAGATTCTTCATTAAGAAGAGCAATGCAGAAATTGAAGATAGCGTCAAAAAGCCTGGATTTATATGTCCCAATCGATGTCAAGGATCACTGGATTTTGGTAGTGGTATTTTCAGACAAAAAAGTATTGACATTGTATGACCCGATGGTGAATCACGGAAGCCATGCAAATATTGTGAAACGTTTGTCTTCGCCGCTGCAACTGGTAGATTTTAAGCTATGTTAGTGATAGGGAGAAAACAACTTACTTCAACCGATTGTGGTGTCTGTGTTTTGGCAACTGCTACTGACATCATGACAAGAAAAGAGAATTTTTCAAAGCTAAGTGACACCGAGAAGCGATACTGGATTGAATGTTCAATTGTTACAGATAAAGATTTTCCGATAACTAAATGCGACAGAAACATTCAAATTCAGAAGTATGACAAATTAGAAAGGGATCCCTGCAAAATTTATCATTTTCTGGATTAATCAACTTATTAAGAAAAGAAAATAAATGTAATAACTTTTGAAGCAACTTGATTTAAATGATTTTGGTATTGGAGATTTTAATAAAACCTAATGATTGGGGGGGGGGGGGGGTACCCTTAAAAGTGGACAGTTTTTTTTCTGAGATTGCCAAAAAAAACGCTATCGTAAACGTATAGCCTTTGTAGCCTTCTTAAAATATCTTTCAATTGTATTTCCTGTTTTTGCTTTCAATTTTTCGAACGAGATTACATTCATAGTTTTCTTTTTTTTATAATAGAAAAAGTTTTATCAGGTTCGCACTGCTTTCATTTTTGTACACAATGAGTTAATGTTTTCATGAATCGATAGTATACAAATATCCTTTAGATTTTAAACGACGCCTCCCCTAACAGTGTAACGGTACGGGTCTATGGAGGAATCTGAAATGTTAGTCAATACAAAATAGACATGTTACTGTAATCATTACTTCAATTTCTTAGCTGAAAACAATTCTGTCGGCAGCTCAAAAGAAAATCTAAGTGACAACAAGAAAGGTATTAGTTTTCTTTTACAGAGTCTGTTTTTTTGTACCTCCCTCTCCTGCGGAATTTACTTACCTTTGCTGGATCAAATAGGTCATATAAATCTTACTCGATATCAGGTAAAGAAGAAAATAATTCTGATACAATGGAAAAGCTACAACAAGATCTGAATGGAGAACTGGACAAGGGAAAAGGTGAAAACTATACACATATTAATTAAATTTAGTAAATACTGAATTTGCTCTTTAGTATATTCTTATAAAAGAGACACCCTGAGAACCGGGTATCTTATTCCATCCTGGGATTTATGCACTTTCCTGAGCAATTTTTCCAATTCAGAAATATTTTCACGTTTGTTATAAATATATGTCATATGTGACGATTTTCAGTTTACGGAGAAATCTGATCAAGGTAAGGTTTTCTATTTCTACCATCTTTTTGGTACAAAACTAATAATAATTACCGAGAAAAACTAAAAATATGTTTTTGCTTACACTAACATTAACTTCCGTGGGAGTTTTCAAGTTTGTGATACCGGAGAACTCGAAAGGGTTTCAAAACATGTCCGTATTGTCCATAGGTTGAGCTAGAAATTTTGAGAAAGATTTGAAGCAATTCAAAACATTTTTTTACTACAGTAAAATTTGTTATAAGTTTTTACAGGTGTTCATAGCTACACATGAATCATCAAGTCAAGCCAAGTAAAATATTTATTTGCAGTTTATTTTTATGTGACGTTCCACGAGAAAACCAGTACATGGATATAGCGATATAGCGCTATGAGAGATAATTTTAAGCCAAATAGCGCTTTTTGCGTTATTCTGCTAGCGCTATTAGGAATCAAGTAACATAGCGCTACAAGACATGACCATCGCTAAAATAGCGCTACTAGCGCTACACCTTATTGATGTTTACAATCTCCCGCTACCATTATGGAAATCCTGATTTCACGTTAGCCGAAAAGATTTTTCACATGGCTTTATCTCCTGCACGGCTCGAAGTGAATGGTGGTGTAGCTTGTCAGCATATGTAACTTGTTGATAGTCAAAAGTCAGATGTCAGAAGCCAGAAACAAACAAGACATACGACAAGAAAAGAGACATCAAGAAGAAATTTAGTATTATTAACTTAAATAGTAATTATGGATAATGATAAAATTACATTTATGTCACCACCATCGACACCTACATTTAGAATTGACTTTGACAATTCAGAGGGGGAATCTTCAGGTCCTTTGGATTTACAGGTTGTGACTGATGACCAACAACAAGAAAGTCTCATCATCACTAACATAATACTTCCTGAATCATCACTGACAAAGTCATTCCTAGAAGGTTAGATAATAGAAATTTGTGATTTGTTGAGGTATATTTATATATATTTATATTATTTATAACATACATACTGAAACATATAAAATTGTTCTCATTTTCCTTATTCGATATATCCTATACAAATTACTTCGGTTTGAAAAGCATTCAAATTCAATCAGTTTGCATGGTAAAGGAGGATTTGTGAATATACATCATATTTTTTGGTTGTGTGTAGCTATTGTCAACTTCCCCTGGGTGGGGGTTGATTTTCACGGTGATTTTCACCATCACGTACCACACATCTGAGAAAATTTAAATTTTAGTATTAACTCAACCACTCAAATTTTTTATCATAATGCATTCTTCATTACCCAGTATATAAATTTGAAGAGACTGTTTATACATTAACCGCTCAAATTTGCCTGTCATTGTTGGAAAATCAGTTCAGCCGAAATATTTTTAAGTTTACTGCCATGGTAGTTTTAAGTAGAACGCCTGCTTTTACAGTGGGAGGTCTTGGTGCAAATCCTTGTCATGGCTGTTGATACTGTCTGTCAATGCAATGCAATAAACAGATAGTGTAGGGTATTTGGTGGTGGAATTTTTATGTAAAAAGCATAAAGAAATAATCTATTTTAGTTTACTATATTTTATGGTAACAACAAAATTCTAGAAACTTTTGCAAATTTTTTGATATGAATATAGAGAATCATATTAATGAATTATCAAAGCAAATTTATTAAACATGCTATGCAGGAGATTTGAACCCCAACAATCTAAGAAATGACCTTTTAATGAACTGACAAAAACCAATTCAAATTATTGAGGTAAATTTGCATGCAAACATCTGCCACGCATAGCCCTATTTAGATTGATTATATTTTCTCGATTAAATTGATTATAGAATATTTTTTCATAGATTCAACCCAGCTGTTACAACAACAAGTAAACTCTTCAAAATAAAATATTTTGATCATATTAAAAGCGGGTGGCCAAATTTGCAAAAGTGTAAAAACTTTGAATGGCCTAGTCTAGTCATTCATGATATGTCTAGCTTAATACGAGACACCACACCATACTTATTAGAACTTTGTCTTCATTTAGAAAATACACAAAAGGATTCTCAAAGTTTGGCAGTAAATGATGATGATGATTTTGATTCTGATGTTGGTAAAGAAATTGGAAAGGATGATAATGGCAAAACTCAAACAGGTAAAAACTTAAAAATCTGCTACATCATTATTTTGGGAAGCATTCCTTAAACCAATTAAACAATAAGCATTGGGACGGGTCGCCTAATTTTCAATTTCACTTCCTTAACAAAGGGAATGCAGGCACTGGTCAAAAAGCAAGTATGAGTAGAGGTGTAGTATTTTTGAAATTGCATGACCATTAATATGAAATAGTAAATTGCTAACTAATACCATTATCAATTTTCTTTTTAAGGGCCAAAGAATCATCATGTAGGGAAATATAATATCTAATATATTGATGATAATCAAAAAAGAAGGAACACCTTCAAAAAGAGAAAGGACACCCTATTAAAATCTGTCAGTAAAAGTTAGTTCATTATTCATCTACATCCTCATCGTCACTGTTATCACTACCTTCGTCATCGGGTACCCCTTTGCTTTGAACAAGTTCATAAAGTTCATAATAGAATTTTTTATTATTATTATGAAATACAATTCGCAGGCCCTTGCGGGCCTCTATGAATCGGTGTTATATATATTTATGTACAAT
>JAUBWS010060090.1:0-15752 GCA_032270445.1 Darlingtonia californica | reverse complement strand
GATAGATACCACTCATTGGAAAAAGATAAGTCAAATTTGAAAGGACAGATGAAGAAGTTAAAATTAGAATTAGGGTCTTCCCATCAAAAACTTTTGGAGCTTCATAGAGAGAATATGAGATTACGTAAGACGGTATTGAATAAAGGAAGCATGCATCAAAGTCAAGATTCGGCTATTTATACAGAATCTTCAGTAAGTCAAAACGATAGCAAATAAATCCAAAATTTTATCCAAGATCTGTGGAGAAGTGTGTTATATTAAATAGTGAACACTATTTCACTCGAAAACATTCCCCCCGCAGAGATGTAGGATGAAATGTTGGGTTCGTTTGCTCCAACATCTATCTTGATACTTCCACTGTTGATATCTATTGTAACCTTATTTTTTGAAGAAACGTACGTTTCCATTTCTCGTTTCTGCAACTGAAATATTTTGACTGAAGACGTTAGTAAAAATGGAACCAGATCTCTTAGAATAATGTCCTTCTATTTCCTAACCATTAAGTGTTAAAGAAGGAACTTTGTGAGATAAACTTTTTGTTGCTATTTTATTTTTTTATTGAAGTTTGAACATATATTTTTTTACCTTTTTTGTTTCAGTCTTATCAAATTTGTCAAGTGGAACTAACTAAGGTAAGATTCAAGCTTTTGTTTCACCGAAAGACTTGCGGCGAGCAGTTGCAAGATTTTTCGCTGGATTGGCTTATTCTAAATACACTTTTATTACCGTTCATGGCATTTTATTGTCTTTTTTCTTGACCGTGCAAATCATTGTGCTTTCCGAGAAAAAAACTTTATACCTTATGTTGAGGATATCGGACGTCCAGGGGGTGCTCACTGTCACAAATTGTGGACGTTCAGGAGGTGATGCGTTGTTGAAAAACGGATTTCCAGGGGTCTCACCTGTAAAAAATTACAAAAGAGTGGATGTCCAGGGGTCTAAATACGGACAATTCCACGGGGTTAAGTTACTATTTTTGGACATCCAGGGGGTCATGATATTTTTCATGTAATTTCAAATTTATTTGTAATTTTAACATCAAGACTTATCAAGACTTTTCTTTAAGCTCGATAAACGCAATATTAAACGTAATCGAAAATCTAATCAAAAAATTCAAAAGCGTTTAATCTGTCTTCCCAATCGGAATCTTCTTAAGAGTCCACGTCCCTCTCATTCAAATGTCGATCTTCTCATCCTGGAAAACTTTCGATGGTTCGGATTACTTTTTAAGAAATGTGAATGATTTTGGGAATCACAAAAACTAAAAAGATTCGCGAGAATTAAATTTTAAAGAATTGCTATTCAGGGAAATGAAGTATTTTGCGAATTTGCCAAAAATTCGCGAAATCGCGAAATTTTATTTCCTTCAGGTAGTTTGTCTCTTCTCAGTGTTCTGATCAGCTAAAGCCAATGAACCTAGAACCTGAAGGTTCCTAAAATTAGTATGGAAAATGAAATATTAATAACATATTATCGAACAATATACACTGACAAATTTGAATTAACGCCTGGACCTGCTCTCGTATAAATTGTAGGTAAATATGTAATATTTCAAGCCCGTGCTCTAGTTTCTATTACGCAATGTCTATAGCCTTTCTCTAGCTAGCAATATTTTCAACCAGAGAGAACATCTCATATTGGGTATTCAGAAATAATTGTTCGGTGCGTATCTAGTTTTTTCTTGCCTTCGGATTCGTGGGTGTCCGCAGTTTCTAACGAAAACCGTAGCTACATTTAACGGAAACAGCCAAGTGGATATTTAACAGAAAAAGCCAAGTGAAGGCGTTTGGTTGTTTATTCGATACTTTTTTACTTGATTTTATTCTCCATAAGTATGGTACTAAAGGGAACATTCAAAGATATACAGGAGGAATAGAAAATGTCACACTTGTCCAATTCATCTGAAGTGTTTTCTAAGAGGTGGTCCAACTTTATTATTTAATATTTATTTTTGTGTAAAGTTCAGCGATCTGTGTCCAAATTATAGACAATCATTTTCATAGCGCTCCAAAGGCTTGGGGATTTTATGCCACTTGCTTTTCTCTTTTAGACTTCCGGTGAGAGCGATTTTGGATTCAAGATTGGCGGAGGAAAGATGTCGGCCAGTGGTGGTGATATTCAGAAAAACGAATCATCTATTATTATTTGTGAAGTTGTACCAGGCTCTGTGGCTGATAATAATGATTTAAAGTATATATAATTTTCTCGCGAGTTGATAAATCTCTAAGGCTACGTTTACATGGCATGAAAAATGTATATTCGTGAAGTTATACCAGGCCCTATAGTTGATAATAATGACTTGAAGTACTTACAACCAATTCATAAAAAATTACGTAATCGTTGAAATTACGTTGACGAAATTTTGAGCAAAAGGTTTTACATACGAAATTTTCAACTTGAACTAAGATATTTTAAATCTCTAAGGATATGTTCAATAGCCATGTAAACGTTTTTAGGAGAATTGAGTACTTCAACCTATTGAAGTGTGTTTTACTGAACATATATATTTTGGTATCCCTCTCGAGGTAAAATAATTTCTTTGGTGAAACGTTCGCGAGTGGAAAATTTTGTGAAATTTTAGTTGATGAAATTTTAATTCAAAGTTTGGAATTTGGCGATTTTTTGAATCTGATCTCCTTAAAAAGTTGTTGAATTCCTTACCTTTCAATAAATTTTTTAATCTATTGTTCCTATTATATCTCTATTTTCCAGGGTAAACGACTGCATCTTAAAAGCAAATGATGTCGATTTGGCAAGCGTAGATTTTCAATTCGCCTACGAAACTATCTTTAATAATGATCACTTAAAAATGGTAAGAATTATTACTGGTACCGAACATGTACAAAATATTCCGAGTTCCCGATTTTCTAATGTTTTATTATTAGACCCTGTCATAATTTCTCATAATTCTCTGCAGTCGGCAAAATCATGAAAAAGCCTGTGGGGGAAGTTATTTAGAAATATATATACACTCCTCCAAGTTTTCTGGAGTTTTTGCCAGCTGGGATGTGACTTATGCCTAGAATTGACTGGGGAATGGTAGTCTTACTTAACCTAGTGATCATTTATCATTTACCTGATTCGGAGTAAAGAAGAGATACTAAACTGCTAAACAAACAGTGAGTGCAATTAGGCAGAGGCCCTATAGGTTGATAAATCTGCTACCCTTTTCGCCTTCATCATTTTACAACTATATAAAAAACAACGTATTGTCCAACGATCTAAGAGCACTTAAACGTAAAAGCGGTCCCTCAGAACCAACTATGGCGACTCTTCATGTAATTTCAAATGCCCTCCCAGTTCAAACCTCGTAGTTTTGGGGCTGTAAACAGATCCCCCATTACTAAAATCTTGATGTTCTTCTAACGTTATGATTGTGTCATACCTTTCTGTTGTTATTGTTATTATAGAGGCTATTGAGGTACAGTAAAATGGGGTTGAAAAGTCCCCTGCAACATTTGGAAATCAAAGGCAGTGAAGAAAAAAGTAAGACAATCTTATCATAATTTTACAGTTAGTTGTGACTGCATTTTGCGTTATTTATGTTATATATTCATAGTACGTGAATGACAAGAAATTAATTTAAAATAATTGATTGATTAATTTAACAAACGATGCATCCAATAAGTGCTTTTTTTCTCTATTGTTTTGAGGTGCAGACATTAAGCTGGTTTTCCACTTGCGAAGTTTTCGTACAAAGTAATTAATTTATCGATCTCTTATTGGCCATTTACTTTTTTTCTCATCATTTTTTAATTGACATCCGTTGAAAGGTTAATTGTTTTGTACGAGAATTTCACAAGTGGAAAACCGGAAAAAGTTTTAAATCTCGTCAAACGACAAAGTGCGACGAAAAATTAGTTTGAAATTATTTTTCCAATAAGAAATGGGCTCGAATTTTCTTTCAGACATTGGGTTGAGCATTGATAGTGGTTTGTACATTAAACAAATCGAACCAGGAAGTGCTGCTGCCGAAGAAGAAACGTTATCAATCGGTGATAAGATATTAAGTGTAAGTTATCGATAATTTCGGATCGATATTGATCGAGTAATCCATCCGTCATAAGATATTAAGCGTATTTTGTCGATATATATTGATCAATGTATTTCGAGAAATATATCTATCGGTGATAAGATATTAAAAGACATCCTGTTAACTTCAAAAGGTTCCCAGTAGGTGTTTCCAGTAAAGCTGGATCATCATTGATAACAGTTCAAGAAAGAATTGAAAAGGTGTGAGGCCATGTGCATCCAAATCCAAATTTGATTTAATGAATACAAATTTCACAACATTGTTTTAAAAATTCGTTCGCAGGACCCTCAACGAATATGGCCAAAAGACGCAAGAAACATGAAAGTCTGCACATGAACGTTTCATTTTCCTTTAGGCCGCTTTCCACTTACGGGAATTTTGTTCGACGACCAAAGCGCCCGTGTGACTGTGCGCGTTTTCGTTTTGTGAGTTTCGGGAGTAGGAAATTTTCAACTCCCTCTGGCAATCAAACGAATGAGCTTTTTAACAATTGCGTAATTTATGTTTCAAGCATGCGTAGAACACAGGCGTTTTGGTCTTCAAACAAATTTCCCGTAAGTGGAAAGCGGCCTTTAAATTAATTTATGGAATAGATGTGCGGCTTAGAAAACATTAGTTGACCTATTTTAACTGTTTTCATATTGTTTCCTTTCGTAGATCAATGGATATTCGATTGATAATATGTCCTACGACGAAGCAAAGAAGTGGTTAAAGACAAGTTTTTTAAGCCTAACTGTATTGAAGCCAAGCGTCAGTACAACCTCTTCTCACCGAAGCCTTGTACAAACTGACCGGGATGACGAAAAGCTGCCGGACAACATAGAAACATATTCGGTAGTATCCGCAGAAGGCTTGATTGCTGCACCATTTTCACACCACGTCCGGACTCCGTCAGCTCCGACTCATCTCGGATCTCCAGAATACTTTCTTCCGCACAACTCAATGTCCGGTACGTATACACATGTGAAGAGCATGTCAATTATCAACAAAATGACGGATGATGACATTAAGAAGTTCTTGACAGAGTTAGAAGAAGAACAGAAACGCCGGGAACATCTCGAAATGATCGACGAGGGAAAGCCTCCCCGGTCTTCCTCCTTTCTCTACGCCACCGTTCGAAATGGACAACACGGTACTTCCAATTCGTCCGATTTTATACATTCACGCCCGCACCGCCCGTGTTCAACTAACAGCATAACAAACAGTATAAACAGTAGTGGAAGTAATGGCCTTCATGATCGGATATCATCACCATCCGATCCTCTAGCATTGGATTTTACGAGCCGCATCGCATCGAGCGCTACCACATCGAATACTTCCGTTAATTCAATGCACCCAAAGAGACTGAAAGTTCGCGCGTATTCTGGACACACTTGGGCGGGGCCGCCACCTAAAATGCAATATGATAGTCTACATCCAAGCCATTCGTTTTCGCACGAACCGGCTAGTTCACTTTTCGACAAAAGTCCTGTGCATCATAGTACAAACACGGATTTTTCTGACCGGCGAACGCCCTCCCACCATAGTGTAAGCACCTCCAAACAAGGAAGTTCTCGGTCGGTAGCGGCACATTACTTCAACACCAATATCTCACACGGCTCATTGAATTGCGACGTATCGGAAACACCCACACCTCCGGTTCATGAAGAAGAAGATCAGGGAACGCTCCTGAGAAACGATAACCCGGCTTCAGTAAGTGCCCGGAAGAGTGGTAGGAGTAGTGTGACATCGAGACAAGGGCACGGCTCTCTGTCATCTTCAAAGAGGAGTTATAAAGATATTGACAACAAAGGAGCGAGGTTTGTTCTTAATTCATTTAGATTTGACTCATAGCCGTTTAGCGACCAATGGACCAAATTTTCCGAAAGTGAAGACATTTTGTCCGATGAAAAATTTTGCCACCGAAATTTTTTATTGTCATAAAACATTTTAGACACTATGATTCGTGCGAGTTTTATTCAAAACAATGTTTTCAAAAAATTGCAATTTCGTCACTTTCGTCCGACGAAAATTATGTCAGAAGGTATTTCATGGTACGTATAGACAATGCTGTGTACGCATGGATGTCTTAAATTTCAAAAACCAAACCTTGATGGGTTAATTTTTTAGAATACAGTAGACTCTATAATTCAAACGTTCAATGGGACAAAAAACTCGTTCGAGTTGTGGTGAGTTCGAATTATAGAGAGTATTTTGGCCTAAATGTTAGCTGAAGGGACCAAGTGAAAGCGTTAGAATTACTGTACTTAGTCCCCTAGACCTAAAAAGTCTCTTTCACCTGATTGAATTGTCAAGGCCAATATTGCTACGCAGTGGGCAAAATTAGTAAAAACCTTACCTACTGCGTAGATGGTTCGTTCTTTCAAACAGTGGTACCAATTTTTAAAGGCTTATATCTCAAGAACTAAACAAACAATTTTAGACCCTAGGACCCAGTTTTTCTGAAAGTACATTTCAATTCTAATTAAAAATGGCCTGTTTTCAACCCGCCCTACCCCTACAACTTTTATTAATCTTTTTTTTATGTACGGTTTGCTTGGGACTGAAAGGGATAAATATATAAAGACTCTGCGCACGTTCTTATAAACAGAAACTAAAAATGGTGTACTCATTGTGTTCATTTGTTCGTTTCCAATAGCGACGAAGAAGAACCACGCCTATTGAGGATTGATAAAGGACCAAATCCATTGGGAATATCCATAATTGAAGGTCATCCCAACGGAATATTTGTATCAAGTGTCACTGAAGGAAGTTACGCTTCAAAGTACGGCTTGAAATATGGAGATCAACTTCTTGAAGTATGTTTTAATTTTTTTGTCTTTCTTTTTGCTTGTATTAGTTTATCATTTAAAGAAGTTCAGGTGAAATCTTGAGGGATTGTAGCTTTACTAAACGCTTTTAAGAGTGGACTTTCATTCCTTCTAGTAATTGGTATATGGTATATAGGGGATTACCTCGTGGATCAATATTTCTGATAATCGAAAGTCGATGGAGATGTCGGTGAACATTAACTTTTGCATCGATCATTATCGATCAATATATCGATACTAGTTATCACCATTGATCTAGATTGCGAATTCCATTAGTTAATTTATCGAGTATTATCAACCAACAAGAGAAAATTTTTTTTAACGATCAAATTATTGATCATTATCCGCCAAGATATCGATCGTTGTTGATCAATATATCGATCATGAACGATTAGCGCTATAAGATACCGATTATTATCTGTCAAGATGTCAATTATCATTGCTCGAGATATCGATCAGTTTCGGTCATCATCGATCATCATCGATCATCATCGATCATCATCGATCAACATGTCGATCATTCATGATTAAAATATCGATTATTGTTATGAATATATCGATCTTTAAGATATCGACAAATATATGGATCTTTATCGATCAAGATGTCGATCAGTATTGATCAACATGTAAATCATCAACGATAGATATATCCATCATTACAAGATATCGACTAACATCGACCAAAATATGAATTATTTATCGATCAAATGGGTGATTTTGACTCCGTTTGTCTCAAGTTTCATTCCTTATTGTAAAGTTGATAATAATATTAATTTTCATACTTCACTTGTTTTTTATAAACAAACATATTTGTCATGGGATGTTCAATTTTTTTTACGGTCCTCTGCCTCTAAGTAGTGACCTAGGAGCTCCGCGACCCATGCACCAGGGAAATAGACTCAATTTCAAAAGATTCCCAAAATGTTTGAAATTCCCGGCACAGAAGTTTTCACCAAAATCGGATAATATTCAATCAATAGTTTTTCAATGCAAAATCCCTATATTACATTAAAAAGTTAAATTTTAAATTTAAAATATGATACATTTATAAGTATTGAAGTAGTATCCATACTTATCCTTCGCGAATATCAATATACGCTAAATCTTTAATTTTGATTGTTTTTATGAATAATAATATTAAACCAAAATGGCAAGAATTTTTACCTTTCGCAAAATCAAATCCACGCGTATATTTCAAAAGTTACCTTCGTTAAAATTTATCCACCTAACGTTATCCATAAGTTCGACTTGAAACCAGCCGCTCTGTATGCTCGTGCAGGAATATTGAATGTCCGTAAAAGCTACTAAAAAGTCTCGCTTCGCTCGTCAGAGTGCGTTTTCAAAAGAAGCGGGATATATAGAAAGGGTATAGAAAGTCTTATATTTAGACTACCCAACAGTATATAATAAAGACAGCTAATATCGGACAAAGAAATGTTGCACTAAATTATTCGTCGGACAAAATCTTTGTAACCTCCGGACACTTTTGTCCGACATGTTTTTGTCCGATAAGGTATGCATCAATCTTTTTCTATATTTAGTTTTGCATCGATATTTATCGGTTATTGCTGACATTTACTACAAGACGGCTGCTGAAATGATACCCCACTCGATGAAATCTTTCTCGATAATGTCTCGATTATTTGTTTACTTTCTTCTAGTTGCCGTTTCACTTTATCGAGTATCTTGAGTTTCTCTTCGTCACCTAACGCGTCTTTAGAATTTCCATTTTCCAGTACATCTAAAATGTATGATGATGATTCTCAGTTATACGGGTCCTTTTTTTAAGAAGAAAGGTGAGTCTGTATATTAGACGCTGCTACTCTCTTTCTAAATCAAAATTTCTCAAAAAAAGTTTTTTTTTATATAAAACGCTTATAAATTGGACTCTTTGAATATTCTCGCAATCTTCTTCTTATCGAAACGTGAGATTAAGCATATACTTAGTATACTCTCGACAAGTGATACACAAAAAAATAAAGGGCCTGAACGATGTACAGTATACGCTGTTGTACGAAATATAGCTTTTTACAATTTTAGTTCATCCTGTTGCATTGAGTATTTTTGTACTGATGAATATTTTCGGACTTACCTTCATTTTACATTCTCATTTATACGGGTCCTTTTTTTAGAAGAAAAGTGAGTCTGTATATTAGACGCTGCTAATACTCTCGTTCTAATTAAAAATTTTCTAAATAAAAGTTTTTTTGATCTGAAACGCTTAAAACTGAACTCTGTTTAGGGTTTGTAACAGCCTTTATATTGACCAAAAAAATAATACATAGCCAACTTGACTTTATTGATATGATATTAGGGCCATTTTACGTCGTGTTTGTTGCATGTTGTAATTATTAAAATTAACTCATAAAAATTTAACTCATTAAAATTTCTTTTGAAGCACGTGCTAAAATTATAAGAACAGGAAAATTACTGGGTGTTCCAAAAAATGTAGCCTCGTAAAAATGTCATTAGCAACTGTAAAGGAATCATCTATTTTTTCTTATGTCTTAATTTGCGGTGCTTTTGAAGAATTCTCATGACATTTTTTACGAAAGGCTACATTCTTTGGGACACCCGGTAGTGTCGACCTACCAATTATTCTTGTTTTTGGAAAGTCTATGGGTATAATTTTCTTATTTCTACGTGTGACAAGCTGATGTACAAGCAATATGATCGCTCCTATTACAAAAGTAGTCGATACCACCGTGGTAATACCGACTGACGATACAGCGTCCGACAGGTTGACAACATCAATTGCAATGACGGAAATATCTCGTATATAGTCATCATTGATTCTCTCCAAAAGATGTGCATTTTGGCTTAAGCATTCCATCAAGCGGGTGGTAGGTCCGCCGCGAGCTTGTTCCTCTTCGTAGATAAACATGTCGATCCAGAATGGTTTTGCCATAAAAGAAGCGAATCGGAAATCTTTTTTGAGGATTTCATCTTGATACCAAGATGCAATATTATAATCAACAAGAGCAGATTCGACTTCACTGTTGCTTAACTTTTTGATCGTCTCTGAGAAGGTACTTGTTTCTGTAAAAGAATAGCGAGATTGAGATAAAGAAGATGGCGGGTAAATCCTGACATTGCGGATGTTTTGTACGGAACCGACAAAGGAAACGAGATGAATGTCTCTTGGTGAACGTTTTTACCATTAGCACTTGCTGGACGTAATCGCTGGGCACAAGTTAAAAATAGTTTAGCCTTATTTTATATTTACAAGCGAGACTAGTTGCCAAACTTGCATTGTCGACCTAAGTTCACAGCTGATAATGATTTAAATGAGCATGCCTTTGTCACAGAGAATCCATCTATACTACATGAAAGTGTGAGGTAGGGAGAATAAACATGTTTTTACTGTGAATAAGATCTTTATCTCCGTGCTTGTGCAAATTGGTTGCCCACTGTAAACTGCGCGAATAATTCACAACTGCCAGCTGAAAAATGAGAAGGAAAAGTTAAATTCATACTTTTCACTTTGACTATACTTTGTCTTATCAGAAATAAAAACAGGAGGTAGTTGCAGTAGTCAAGGTTTCTTAAATATTTATCCTGATTTTGATAACAAAAATTTCTCGCAATCTTCTTCTTATCGAAACGTGAGATTAAACATATATTTGATATACTCTCTACAGTATACTCTCGACAAGTGGTTCACAAAAAAAACCAGGTAAAAATATTTAGCAGTGAAAAGAAAATGTGCCACTTATTCAATTGTTCCAGTTATTCAATAACAATGGTGTGGCTTACCCAATGTTATTAACCCATATACCACCAAGCATTTTTCAAGAAATTCACTATTTTTGGACTGAGATTATATTTCAGGGCCGGGGACCGCTCCCAGGTGCTTGGGTCGCGGCGCTATTAGGTGTTTACCCAGGGGGTCCAGAACCGTAAAAAGAAAGTATCCTACATGTGAAACACTGTACCAATATTTCTTATAGTAAGATTTGTGTAAAATCACACTTAGCAAAGGTCTTAGTTGTCTAGCATGTACCAGACCCCCGTAGCAGGTTAGGAAATTATTTTCCGACTGTGAGGCTACAAATGTTGAGAGACAACTTTTTTTAACCACTTCTGTACCGGGAATTTTCAACATTTTGGGAATCTTTGGAGATTCTTGACCGGGGACCGCTCCCTGGTGCATCGGTCGCGGAGCTCCTAGGTCAGGACCTTAAAAAAAATTAAAATCCCATGACAAATATGTTTGTCATTGGCACTTAAGTAGTTGAATACCCCTATACTATTTCTTGAGTTTTGTTGGATAAAAGGAGATTAACAAATCTTGATACTATTACTAAACTATACCCACCTTTAGCTTTCTTAAGTCTATACCACCATTCATAATCCTTTCGTTTGATAAGCTAGTGAGTGAGGCCATGGTGAGTAATGCAATGAACATGAAAATTATGCTTATTAATTTACCGAGACCCGATTTTGGGCATATGTCTCCGTACCTGAAAATCAAGAATAAACTCGGTTTAACATTCCCCAATCTTTAAAAGAACCAGTAAGGCTACTGATTGCTTAGAAGTAGCAGTCAGCGGGAGCAAGTAAATGTTTTATGAAGTTGATGTTATTTGTTAAACTGGCAGCCTCTCATTAATCATGAACGAATTTGTTAGAAAATCATGAACAAATTTGTTTGAAAAGTTGTTAAATCTGTTTACAATTTTTCCTTTTGACAGCGCATCTGAAATGGAAAGCTTAATTAATCCTTAATCACAGTCTCGCCGTAGTTCTATTGTGAATGTCTCAGTTTCAAGAGTTGGTTGTTTTATCCGTAGATTGACATTTTACTACGAATCCTATTGTTAACTCACGTAAACCTAACTAAGAAACCTAGCCTTACATCTGATGACAAATCCGTCTGTCACAATATTATAAGAACTGATAAGTGTTAGCCCAACCTCCACTCAATAAAGCTTTTGAGCGATTGTACCACAGGCTTGTCTGTAGCTCGCTGATGCATGTCTCGTGGAGCTCTTAGGTGTCTTCCTAAGGGTTCCAGTCCGATCGTACCGTGACGGACGCCTTGTATGGAATGCTCCAATTGCTTAGAGAGCATAGAAAGAGATGCAAGAGAGCCTTGTTTCCTAACTAGTGTTTTCAATACTTTGGTAGCCTTAAAATGATAGTTGGTCCACTCTTACCCAACAGTTGTCATAGTAACCACTCCAAACCACATACCATTCAAAATGCCGGATGCAAGATTTTGGTCAAACATCGGGTTTGATTTGTTTTCCTGTAGAAAGAGACTTCACAGTTTTCTAAAAGGCCCATAAATTTTCAATTTTTGCGATTCAAACTCAGATACGCGTGAAATTTACATTTTGATCATTTTTGTAGAATTTCCAAGAAAAGCAAAATAAAACCAGGAAATGATGCTGAACCCGCATTATAATACCTGTTTTTCACTCCGGTGTGAGATTTTACCTCTGTCTTTTTGACCGAAGTGAAAGTAGATCGGCATAAAATTTCACTTCACCTGATACGTGTAAACAACATTGGCATTTGTGAGGAGACCGAAGTGAACTCCTGCTAACCTGATATTAAGATAGGTATTCTCTTCACCGCACGCTCCGCTGTGAACGCTGTGGCAAAAAATCACCTGACGAAAAACTCCGTGTTTTTCTTGTGAGACCGCGCACCTTAAAGAGCCTGGTACTATGAAAGTACCGCATAATAATGGTAGCCAATGAAGTAAACATTGATTGATCGCTCTGCTGTCTACTGGCAAAAGTTAGAAGGCAGACAGCAGATAAGGCAGATATGATGATGACTATAATGTCTTTCTTTTTAAATTTTGGTAAAAGCTTTGTATATTTTTTGTATATAGCTATGAGTTCAAATAATTTTTGTGCCCTTATTATTATTATTTTTGTGGGTTAATTAATGTTGGAACAACAGTAAAGAGAATATTGGGAAACTTAACAAAATGTTGCAGAATTTGCTTTTGCGAAAAGAGACTAAATTTGCAAACATTAATCCCACAGTAATAAATACAGCAAGAATTTATCCAGTGATACTACAATTTTAAGGTAGTATTCTCTTGTAGAATACACTTTTAGAAAAACTTAAAACATAGTGAATGGACCAAGTATATTTGTAATCACAAATTCCATAATTCATGTTCTATATAAATAATTCCTGTAATTTTCTTGCCAATTCACATTTTATGCTGCAAAATTATTAATTATCACAATCTTTTTTTGTGTGATAGCAAGTTAGTAGCGTACCAAGCTCAAGAAATGAAAGTACGAAATTCAATCAAAACAATGATTATCTTTGAAGAATATAACATTTTTATGACATCCCCTTGTGACCTTTTTTGTATGTAAACACTGTACTGGCCTCTCTACAAAGTACAGTGTGTCCAAAAAAGGTTAACACCATTTGAAGGTCTCTAATATGATTATTTACATTTAATGAAAGTAATAATTATTTAAAATGAATTTTTTTATTTCATGACGGTCGTAATTGTTGATTATTATACAAAACCATGTTCACAATTGTTATATACACTAATTTCTATTTATAACCTTATAATGGCTATAGGCATGTTTAGGAAAAAATTCGAGAAAAATTAACATATTGCTAAGCAGAATGCTACCTTTGACTGAAGAGCTAAGAATTTTTTTAAATGCTGAGTTTATTGTTCGAGGGTTTATGAATTCTGAAGTAAACAAAGCCATCCAAAGAAAAAGAAATAAAAACATATTTCAGAGTCGAGTAAAGACATGTCAAATCCTACTCCAAAACTAATTCTGTATCCCATTCCCTTTATTTATTTATTTAAACATTAGGATAAGCATATTTTTAAGGTAGATAGTAAAAAAATACTAAGGATACACCGTATACCTCCAGCAGAGCTATGCTTATAAAAAATTAGTGCATTTGGCTGTTTAGAAGCCTTTGTAAAACAGTGTTAATTTTTCAGGACATTCTATATATATGCAGCTAGCTTGAAACTGTAAAATGTTAGGAAAACTTTCCCTAGAGCAACAATATGTTATTAATAATTAATGATCTCATTGTTTTAGTCGGGGTTTTAAATGATTACATGGCAGATACCTCCATAAATTCATATATCTTTTCTAATGCTCATACTTGGCCATGTTTGATTATATGATATTTCACAGTAAATGTCCTATTTTTGCGATGAAAATGACGGTATATAATATGAAATGTGTAAACTGAAAGCTTTTACATACAAACATATAATATAACTCACAAGAAACAAATTTAGAAACATTGTTCTTTTTTCTAAGGTTTTCAATTTAAAAATTCAATATAACATTAACATATAGCTGTTTACGAATGACGGCTGAGTATATGATGATAAACATGAATGATATCTGCTGTCGACATTTAATAATCATTCATGACAACATATCTAAATTAATTATATTTAATATATTTCTACGGTGAGAAACTATTGTAACAATCCTAAACTTTATTTAAGCATTAATTGATTTACCCATGGAACAGGGTGAGTTGGACACTACGGGACAGACATCAAACAGTCATATTCTTTTTATACCATCCATTCGAATGGGCTTTTCCAGAAAAAAACCGTTTACCCCCGGTTGAGGAGGTCGGAAGTTTCCAAGGGGGCACCATTCAATCTAAAAGTGGAATTTCCAAAGGGGGAGTGTCCTTTACCGGTGGAATTCCATAAGGTTTCAGTAAATTTCCGCGTTTTTGCCTGGTTTTCGTGAAATTCCACAGGGGTCCTTCAAATTTTCTGTTCAGAATTCCGAGGGGGTTTAATATTTCTAGATCGGAATTCCAAAGGGTTCGGGCTTTTGAAATGGAGCTCCTCAACAGGGGGTGAACAATTTTTTTCTGGAAAAGCCCAATGCTGTTCTACTTCACCTGGATTGGACACCCTTCCTCAATGTTTCTATTTTCTCATCCTTCACTACAATATAAAATAAACAAAAGGTTTTTCCATTGTTTTCATCAAGAGTGTGCAAGGAAAGTACTTGAAAAACAGTAAGCACTCTACACTCTACGCACTGCCATTACTCACCCTGTTCGATGTCACTTATAATTGTTTTCTAATAAGAGGAGAAAATATGGAGAATTACAAATAATGTAGCTAGCTGATAATTCAAGTTAAGGGAACATGACGACCAATGATTATAGTGTCATCCATTAGCCAATTTGTACTATTTTTATAATCTAATACAAAAAACAAACAACAATAACCAAACGAGCTGTCTACTACCAGCTACGCATCTTGTTTATACCAACAACGGCGTCAAAACCGTATTTATTAAAATTTTCACATTTTGGCGCAATATAAGATTCTTGTAATAACCCATAAAAGCGGCACGGCATTTTTCGTTAGATGTTATTTTTTCCCGCGATTATAGAGCGTTAGCGTGTCGGTTGGAAATAAAACATCTAAATATCAGGTTAAACTCACGCCGACGTGAAATCTGACGTGTAACAACCCCTTTATTCTAATGAACTATATTCATGAAGGTTCTACCGTCCTGAATCCAAAGTGTAAAATCACAGGCTGCTGAATGGAGCCGCGGCTGAGTGGCTAAGGGGTACCCTGAGTCCCGAGCTCGACACCTTTGCGAGGCTTTCGGTAGTGAAATTTGCCAATCATTGTTAATTCTGCATGGCGCTCTTAGGTATTTCAAGGACCCAAATCAATAACAGTTCATAAAGAATAGAAGAGGCTAGCTTGGGTAAAAATATCAAATCATTTATTCCAGCGTGCGTTTTGCCGCCTGTGACCCTCCCACACAAACTGTACTTATTGTATCAATTTTTTATATTGATTGTTAAGCGTACCCATATTTTTATTAAAACTTACCAATAGCCAGACTAGAATGCCAACAAAAGAAGCCATCAAAAAGCCATTATACATGAGAACTAGAGAC
>JAUBWS010060079.1:5234-15753 GCA_032270445.1 Darlingtonia californica | reverse complement strand
CAACAAGCTGTCATGATGAAGGGTTTTTGCACGAGTTCCTGCTGGGCAAGTTCTGAAACAACCGAATAAATGTTGTTGTTGCTTAATCCAAAAGAAGTTAAGTTGTGGTTCATTATAAGTCTAGACGACATTAATTAATTTTTTCGGACTTTGCCAGACAATGTTGTAAGTATAATTGCATAAGGCTCCCTCATGTGTTTCCTGATAAATAGGATTATTAACAATAGTTTGAGAAAAAAAGTATCTGGGTATCACAAGGAAGATAATAATGACAATATAGATAATAAAATTTCAAGTACCAAAAGAAAACCATAAATTTTAATTCTAGTATGTCAAATTGATATCTTTACTTCATATCTGAGGGTCGCTCGTATGGCGTGAAATTGACAGTAATCTGTATATCTTGTTTTTAAATTTTGATAAATAAGTATATCTTTACTTTAGCTCAATAAGATTCAGCCATTGGTCGAAATGATAGAAGAAACTCTCTCGACACCCCAAGCGAAATTCAACTTGCAGAATTCGTTCGTGGAAACCAAATTTAACGTGTCATGATGGAATTCTTGGTACCAGAGGTATTATTTCAATAAAAAGGCTTTTTACCCTATAGTGTCTGGTGTCAATTCGAATAGACCTAAGGTTTTTCAGAACTCAAAACCTCAAAGCTAACTGCTATTGTTTTAAACCTCTTGTACCGCAACAGAATGTCAAAAATCCAAAAGCTTGAATATGAATATGACTACCTTATCTGCCTATGAAAAAGTGCTGGTTCTCGCTCATTTTCTGTTTTCTCTTAATTTTAGTACTAATTGTCGCGTACATTTGACTTTTGGTGAGCAAATGCAGTGAAATTGAATATGCATAATTCTCAGATTCTCGTAATTCAATTCAATAAAAAATCCATTATCAATTGCAACCTCCCACTTCAAACACAACAATTTTTGAACTCATTTCATTTTGTATTTTAATCAAACTTAGGCCAGACAGAGAAGACATTATTGATTATGCTTTCACTTATTAGCAACAGAAAGTATTAGGAGAAGTCCTTTGTCTTTGGAGCTGTGCAATGAAATGTGTGACTTTGAGGAAAATCCCTTCCCCAATTTCGAGAACTCCCCTTCTTGCTATGTCCCTCTCTTTTCTACTAAAAATTTTGGGACCCCCTTTCCCTCATTTCAATCAAGTTGGATCGTAGTAAGTAAGTAACTATTTATTTGCAACTAGATAAGACAAAATATCAAAACGTTTAAGAAAGGACACCACCACAATAGTAAATAACCAATCAGTGGTGATGGCCACCTGTTAATACCTTAAGGGCATTAATTTATTTATAAAATAAAATTAAGACAAATTTTTCTTTTTTCTGTTTGTTTTTTGCAGGTGGCCATCACCACTGATTAGTTACCTTAAGGGCATTCATTTTCGCGAATTTCGCGAGTTCTGTTGTTCTATAACAAAAGACTATAGTTCAAGAACAATAGAAAGCCTAAAATTCGCGAGAATTAGTTCTCGCGAAAATTAATGCCCTTAAGGTAACTAATCAGTGGTGATGGCCACCTGCAAAAAACAAACAGAAAAAAAAAAAAATTAAACATATGTACTAAGATTAAAAAATAAAAAATGAATAAAAAAAAGGAAGAAAACATTAAATACTTTTAAACGATAAAATGCAAATAGGGTCAGTATTGATTGATAGATCAGACTTAGCTAGGTAGTAATTTCAAGCTTCTAGTGGACAATTCTACGAAACTTGTGTTTGGCTGCAAACTTTTAAGACGATTCCATTGATTGACTGAATATATAGTGACTTTAAACCATATGCAGCAGTGCTTACTTTCGGACACTTAAGTAAACCTAAACTCTGGCTACGGGTGAAATAGTTATGATCAATCTCATCAAAGCAGATAGAATTACAAAGGTCAGATGGAAGTTTAAAGTTCAGGTGTTGATGAACAAAGAGGATATTCAGAGTTTTAACTAGGTCAAAAATAGTGAGAATTTTGAATCTTTTAAAGATAAGAGCAGAAGGAGAGCGAGGAGGGGAAAATGAAATGATCCGAAGAGCGTACTTTTGAAGTATTAACACACGCCGCGTTTTAACAGTTCAGATTGAGTTGACATGCATATTCGTTTAATTTCTACAAAATATCAAGTTCATAAATTAGTATTATTAAATTTCTTCTTTCCATCTCGACTTCTTCCAAAAGTGTTCCGTTTAAAAGTCTTATTCTTCTTCTTCACTTATTTTTCAAGCCTTGTGTTAATCGTTTAATCGTTGCTGATCCTGGATGAGTCGATGCTGTTTCTGGGAATGCTCTAAAAAAGAGGAGAATGAATGAACTTTCAAACAATCGAATTTTGTATTCCTGTTTCTTTGTATTTTTTATAAAAATTTCTAGTCGATAGCGTTTGCAGTTTTCGAGATATTGGGGGAGGGGGGGGGGGGGGGGTGCATCCCGCCCCTCTTGTTCTACGAGGAAATTGAAATAGGTAGTTCTACAAATGGTTTAACCTATCCCAAACACATTTTTAGAAATATAAAGCAGAGTGGTATGATGGGATCGGGTTCAAATGTGAATTTATCGTGTCCCTTTGTGAGTATCTTTAAAATTGAAATAAGAGTTAAAAGATATCATTTCAATATTTAGAACAACCACACCAGGGCTTGAACTCGGTCCTTCCAATCTAGCACTTTTGTTCTACGCCTTTTACTAACAGGGTTCAGATTGAAATAATGACTTATTAATGACTAAGAACCCATAATGACCCAATAATATCTGTATCTTTTATATTCTATGATTTTGTGAGACAAGAGTCTTTGTTATGAAATTCTTGCATTTTTGATAATAAATTTTTCTAATGTAAGGCAAAAATATTACGATCGAAGCTATAAACTTCTTTACACCTGGGTCAATAGTGATAGAAATAAATAAATAATCTCTAGGTATTGCAAAAAACTTAAAGAAGGATGCTGAATTTTTTGCATGTTGAATAATTTTGGTAAAAGCAAAATTTGATAAAATTGGTGCAGCCTTGCAACAAATGGCGTGTTCAAGAGGTCCTCACGATATGACGCTAAAGGAAGGCTCATCTATATTACACTTTTTGATTTTTAGATTACTACTTGTTTTAAATGAGGTATAAAGTTTAAGACACAAAAATATATCTCCAATGATTTATCGCGTAATAACATTTGGCTTAACAAAAAAAAAACTTGCATCACAAAAAAATCATAGGATCGAAAAGTTTCGTGAACATAACATGGAATATAAGTTTCAAGTCTATCATTGCCAAGTCGTTGATTGAAACAAACTCCAACTCACGACAAATTTTGTTCGTCCACACACATTAATAATGTTAAATTATAATAAAATTAATAATGAAAAAAGAAAATATTACCCATTAATTGCTTCAAGAATATCGTGGTAACTATTCTTTTCATTATTATTAGAAATATATTCTTGATCCTTCGTTTCTGCAAACTCCAATCTCCCCTCCTCCAATTCATTCTCAATGATTAATTTCTCTTTTGTCCATTCTTTCAATACATTGGAAATGAAACTTGTTGATTTTTCACTTTGTTCTTTCGATGTTAAAACCAAAAAATCAATGTTGGAAATCGTTCGTGATAGAATTTCAATCAAGATATGGTTAGCATAATGAGTTTCTGGATTCACGAAAGTTATACAATGCTCAGTTTCACATCCACGGAAACCTCGATAGTCAGTCACCAAGATTGATGATGTACTTTTTTTCTTCAAAACTTTCTCTTTATCTTCCTTGCTCGGATATTTCCCATATAGGTAATCTACATACTCTGTAGAACTGCTCATCTTATTTAATAATTTCAATGCTTTCTTTGTCATAATGACTTCATCAATGTTGTTGCATATGATTGTGGATGTCCAATCGTCGTTTAAACACTTTTTCAAAGCTGTTGCGACTCGGCTACATTTAGCATTATCAGTCTTAAAACATGCATTCATATACTGAAGTCGAGGTCGAATCTTGCTCTCGATCTTATGGCCACTTTTTCCATCTTTATAAGCAAACTTAGATTTGATACCATTCAATGATGCTTTTGATTGGAAATTGGGGTACAGTATAGATAAATACTGGACATCATGCAGTTTTCTTGTGTCTGGAATGTGAATTTCATTATTCCTTATAGCATTGGAATTGCTGACCTTATGTGGTTCATTTAGTGATGGTTTTTTATCTGCTGCAAACTCTCTATGTGTTGACATTTCAGGTAAAGGTAACTTAGATTCCTTTATTTCTTCTTGGGCAATAGTGATCATATCAGAAAGATTAGAGCACATTCGCATACTACATTCCAAGGGAGGAAGTAGCTGCATTCCAGCACTTTCCAATTTTTCTTTTTGGATTTGAAAAGTTTTACCGTTATTCAAAATCTCATTATCCCTGTCAATACTTTGAAGAGCAATAACAACAGTGGATTTCCTCATCCCTTCTTTCTCTAATGTCGTCTTAAGACGTTCGCAGTATTCAGTGTCCACCAAGTCGCCTAGAATTAGAATTGCAAATTAAGATTTTAACTCAAAAAATTTAACAGACAAAATTACTTTAACAAATACGTTTATTTTCAAGTCGTTACTTTTTAACACTTTTGGTATTTGGAAGGTAAATCTCACTTATTAAGATTGCTCTATTTAATTTCGCTACAAGAAACTATTAGTTTCGGCAGTGTATCCTGTCACATTTTATGCCACTGGTTCGCGGTTAAACCAGTACGCAATACTAAGGGCACATAACTGAGGCTAGGTATTATTTGAAGAACTTCCTCGTTTTGAGGCGTGTCTACACTCCACACATACAAAAAAGATTTATTTTAGACTAAAGTTGGAGAGTGCGTGTGTGTACGCACTGCTCGCAATCTTTGCTTACATGCGATCACACCGTCACACTGTCAAGTCAAGAAAGGGATCACAGCTACAGTGGCCAAAAAATAACAAGAAAGTAATGTCAGCTTTCGGACAGAGATGATGCAATGTTTTGGTTTCATAAAGAACAGATAGTAGCAATGTTTTGGTCTCATAAGGAACAGAAGATATAAAACCAACAAAGGAAGAAAAATGAATTATTTCACTATTGTGTTATTGAGTCAAATCATGGAGTCAAACTTAATTTCTATAAAAACGTTTCTCTTCCATTTCGATTGTAAGTGACGTGGGTATTTGGCAATTCAACCTTTGGAAGAGAAAAGGCTTAAAAGTGAATTTTAAGAAGACAAAAATCTTGGAATGTGGCACTGGTAACGGGGTGACGGTTACGTCGAAAGTTGATCCATGGAGTATGTGGCAAAAGGACAAAAAGCAATTGGTTTCGCTGCAAAACCTTTGAAAAGTGGATCCATGTACGCTGTGCTAAAGTAAGAAGAGTCACCGAGTATGTATGGACGATTTGAATGTTGTGTTTGTATCGGGAAAGGAGGAAGACACTGGATCATCAAAATAGGTCGCACCAAGAAGAAGACGACATCCTAGAAGATTTAGAGAGAGTCAAAAATTTCTGTTACTTGGGTGATGCAATCAATGGCGATGGGAGAAGTAAGCTCACAAGAAGAGTCAATTTTGTATAAAATTTGTGTACATACTTCACTTCTTTGTGGTATGAAATATGAAAATTTTTAATGACTTCAGCAGAAATTGTTTTTTTCCAAAAAGAACGTTTATCTGGTTGTTTTTACCGTAAAGTACATACTTTTTTTTTATAAAAAGAAGCTATATAAGAACTTAAGACATCAGATAGAAATAAGGTATGTGGGTGTGGTTAATTGTTTTTAAATGAAGCAAAATTTTCGACTTTTCAGTCGTCTAGTATTTATTTCGAATTATCCCTAGAAATCCTTTAAAGGTGGTTTTTAAAGCTTCTCCATTAACCCTTTCTTTCCTAAGGAATGAACATTTCCGAACTCTTATGAAAATTTGAATATTTAAAAACTGTAAATAAAGTTTTTTTAACCTGGGAATTCATCAACCAAGAAATGAACAGGTCTTGGATCAGTTTTGTTGTCGATGCAGCTGTCAATCAGATCACCAATATTCTTGGGTGGTTTCCCAAGTAATTGAACGATATCTTCAACTTTCAATCCAGATTCATGAGCCATTTCTTTAATATTAACCGATATCAATTCAGTTGACGAATCAGGACTTCTAATTTGCTCAAAATGTTTAGATACTTCAACTTCAAGTAAACTGTATGGATCAAAACAGATGTAATAGATCTTCGACGAAGAGCCTTTGTGATATAGGTGCTGAGCAATTGCTTTCAAGATGACTGATTTACCTAAGGGTTAAACAAAACTTAATTTTTTAAGATTCAACAATTTGATTTCTAGGATTTTTTCCCCCTTAACAGCATTTATTCCCGCTACTGCAGTTAAAAAAACTACAGTTAAAATGCGAAAAGAAGATTTTCTCGAACGTCATGAAAAAGGAAGAGGAAGACTTCAGGAAGAGCGTACTTTTTAGTACTTTAGTGTTTTGTAAAATATTTTCAGATTTTGGCATTCTCTGGACAAAGATTCAGCATAAAACAGAAGAAACTGCGGTTTCCTTAAAAAAATGGAGAGATATCCGCCGACCAATGTGGGTTATTGCCACAACAGGAAATATAAAAAATGACTTTGAAACTTTGCCAATACAAATTTGGAGAATTTCGCAAGAAGAAACTTTCCCGATTAACTGTTTACAAAATTTTTAGCATTAACTTTCGCGAAAATGATCAAAAGAAACAGAAAAGGCGACGTTTTTTTTCTTGAACCGTTTCTGTCTTTTATGGAATTTTTGATTTAAATCAAAAACTCGGTACCTGAACCAAAAGAGCCAGTATGTACACACCAGTGTTTCTTATGCTAAACAACTATTAGTTATTCCTTTTTCAAAAGCATAAAAGAAACTTTTTCGCCATAATCTTCAATAAATTGGCTCAAGCACATAATCTTTTATGTTTTTAATTTGATTCTTTTCACATCCTTAGGATCCCAAGGATTTATCTTTATCTACCTTAAGGTTCCTTAGTTTCATAATTTTTGCATTTCAAAAGGATTAGGGTTAGGAATTAGGGTTAGAGGTTAGGGGTTAAGGTTAGTATTAGGGTTAGAATTAGATGTCAGGGATTATGGGATAGGACACAAAAAAAAAAAAGCATTATGAAAAAGGATTCATAAGGATCCCAGATAAAATCCTCAGGATCTTAAGGACTCAAAAATAGAGGTAAAGTCAAAATCACGAACATAAGCATCCTGCAAAAATCTTTACAAATGTAAATATTCCCACTTAAAGGATCCTCAAAGATGCTAAGGATTAAAATGCATTTGCCTACCTGAACCAAAAGGGCCAGTAATCACACGCCATGGTTTGTCATGATAAACACCCTCGAGCTGTTCCTTGTTCAGAAGCAACGAGGAAACCTGCGTTCCTGGATCTTTTGTCATCCTTGGAAAACGGGTGGTATCGTGTAAAGCTATGGTTGCTATGAGTTCTGATGATATGTTTTGAAAATGTCCATCAATTGTATTCCTTTCAGAGGTTGATAGCTCTTCATTATGTTTTCTTATTTCACATATGATTAGGAAAATTTTACTCCACCACTGTTTTAAATCTTCAAGGTCATCCTTTGTAATAAACAGGATACCTTCCTCTTTTAAATTCTGCAAATCTTCACCCCATAAGAATGGGTAATAATCAAGACGAAGGTTGCATCTAGGTAAATTAGGTAAAACAAGTGTCCCTACCAAAGCAATGAAATGGTTATCAATGGCATTCTTGTTCAACATGTAAATCGCTTTTAGTGTGCTGTTGCATTGCTGAAAGGCTGCATTTACGTTATTGGGGTCTGTAACTATGACATTTACCATAACGATTCTTTTTTCTGGCTCTAGAAACAATATGTTTGACATCTCATAACTAATCAATTCTTTTTGATCCATATCTCTTTTAGTAAAACTGAACAATTCAAGATGTTTTGCAAAATCATACCCAACTACCACTTTACCATTGGAATCGTTAGTCAAAAGTTTTTCAAAGGATTCCCCAATGCTTCTGACAGTGCTATCGTTGATCATATAATCTGGAGGAAACCTTTTGGCATATCCATTGCGTTTTAGATATTCACTAGCTAATCCACGGAATTCGGATACTGTTGTAGCACGAAACGATGCGCCTTTGGATATAGGCCGGCATATAGTATTTGGTTTTACTTCTTCATTAGTACATTTAAAGAAATGTACATTATTTGGTTTACCATCATTGTGGCTAATGAGAATGACATTCCCTTTATTACCTTGATACTGGCACATATAATTACCTGAAAAATGAAAGATGTATATGTTTTTAACCCCGTATCTGTATTATTTCAATGAATTTTATTGGTTGATTGAGGTTACGTAAGCAGTTGCTTTTCCCAAAAAGACCGACGTCAAAGGAAACGCTGCACCGTAGGAAGAGAGATTGTTTTATATAATGAAGATCAATAATTGAGTATTTTGCCTAACCTCCAATCAATGTAGTGTTAAATAAACTCGGAAAATAGTCACGTAGCAGAATTTCAGTAAAAGAGACTGTACCAGACCACCATATTTGACACAACGAAACAGATCGATGTTTCTTCTTTCACTGTTGCCTGTTTTTCATATTTATTTAAAAGGTGAAATATTTAAAAAGTGAACTTACTACGTGTTAATAATAATAAACCCAGCAGAAGGCTCTTTGGACGATCTTTAATCCTATTCGGTATGGACGTCATCGAACAACAATGGTAGCCATTTTCAATCTAATATGATTTTCTTGCTACTCTTTTGGAGTGGTACCTCCCTACTAAATTTGGGGACTGCAGCATGCTTAGTTGTCAAGATAAGTAGGGGGGACCATTTGTCCCCCCCCCCCCCCATACTTAGAGAGCCCCTAAAGCCCATACTGAATAGGGCTAAAGTGATGCAGTTTTCATGAAAATTGAAAAAATAGAACGGCAGTTATAAAGCAAAATGTTCTCTAAAATTCTCATGAAAGTCATAATGGTCAATTAAGAAGATACACAAAAAAAAAAACATTGTTGAAACAAATAAAAATCATTATCTCTGTTAAAAGTTTATGGTCCGTTTACTCTGTCACAAAAAGGGTCATTAACAAATTTACTATCAATCTGCGCTGCCTAGAAAAGTCATAACGAATTGTAAAGATTTGACTTATTTAAACAATAATGGAAAAGTCATTAAAAGTTGATTTTATGGACCATTAATATTTTAGAAGCACATTTTACTCAAATTTACTTACTTTTACTTTTTTTTATTTAAATGAAAATTGCATTACCTTAAAGATCTTCAAAAGAGCTTTCTTCTGGTATAAAAGTTTGGGAAAAATAGCCTATATTGATTGAAGTATCAGAGTTTATATTCTGCGTTTCCAACATATTTATACACACTGTATAGTCTACACTCTAAGATTGGCAGCCTGAGTTAAAATATGTTAATGTTATTTATGTGAAAGATAAAACAGAAAAGATAAAACGTGAAGTCATTCTCAACGTGCCATTTGAAATGTATCTTGAACAAAATAAACAGAATTATATTATAGGGAGAGGAGGTTAAGCCAAAAACAAAGAACCATTGTTTTATGACGTAATTTCTATTGTTTCAAAGCGAACAAGAGGGAGTAGGGGGATTCAAAAAGTCAAAATTTTCCCTTTTCGTTAGCTAGATCGAAATGTCGCTCTTTTCGCTGGAACATTCCACTTACTATTGATCCTGAACTTATATTGCCGAGTGTTTAGTAAAGTGGCATCAAGTAACGTTTTTTGAATCTTTGTTTTTCTCTTTACTTTAGAATTAATTTCGTCTTCCAAGGATGTTTTTTTTTTCAAATTCTAGAAATTCTAGAAATTCTAGGCTCTAGAAACTTACCGCAAATCTTCTTTGAATATAAAAATCGAAAAATACCTGCTACAATGTTTTTATAATAATATCTTTGTGTATGTCCGTTGCGGTCGATTTTTATTTTTCATCAATTACTGATTATTTTTTCTTATTTTCAAAATAAATATTGTTGAGATAGATCATAAAAAAGAGGACTTACTATATGCCATAATGTTTTTGCATGATCCTATCAACTTTCCTTCTTCATCACGGGCAAACACTTGGATAGAATATTCGTAGCCATGACTTTCCAGAATATTTTTAATAATAAAATAAGATTTTTCGTCAACAGTTTTTATTTCATAATTATCATCATTTAATTGTGTCCAGACCTCCTCATTTCTCTTGCGATATTTAACACATTCCAATCGTCCAATCTTCCTTTTAATTGACAATACACAAGTAGAACCACACGTCTTTTCAAGCGTTAATCTAATAGAAAAACAAAAAATATTTGTAGCGCATGACAAGGAGAATTAAAAAAGTATTTACCCATTACGTCACATCGACGTCTTGTGGTAACAGGATTGTTTATTAATTTAACCCTATTCGGTATGGGGGGGGGGGGGGGGGGGGGTAACCATT